>JAKCOX010000056.1:721941-886433 GCA_022605575.1 Laterallus jamaicensis coturniculus
CTCCCATCCAACCACCCCCCCCCTCCCCCCGTCTGTCTGCCCGGGAGAAGCTTAATGGTATCTTCCAACACAGCCCCTGGCTATAAATAGCACTAGGCGCATGGCTCTTTGAGAGACAGTCAATTTCTATTGTGCCAAGTGAGCAAAGGGGAACGGTTGCGTTTTTAGGACCAATGATGATGATTTTTTTTTTTCCTTTTCGTTTGCAAGCCCTCCGATCAATCGTTGTCGTTATAATTTCAGTGATCATCGGGAAATCTGCCTTTTTATTTGAGAGGGGGAAAAAAACCCAAACCCAAGGTGTTCTGACTTCTTCCTATTATGATGTCTCTTATTTATTATTTACTCTTATTATGATTTTGCAATTGATAATAAAAGCAGTTCAGATACGGACGAATCCTCGGGCTCAGAGGTTGCTTTTGCTGTTGTTGTTGTGGTTGTGATGTTACAAGCTCTCTACTATATCTGTTCTTATTGCATCTAAAAAAAATGCATGCTGTTTAAGGTCTTAAAAAAATATGCTGGTGATGATGACATCAAGCTAGAAAAGGCGTAAACTGTATTAGTGTAGCTCTTTAGAGGGAGACAAAAATATCGGGATGACTATTGTTAATTTTCCTGCTGCTGGTATTTATTTTACGTATGATCAGTGCGGGCGTTATCTCCTATACTAGCTGCGTGTGGTGTGTGCGTGTTTGTGTGTGTATCGGAAAGGGATTGATTAGATAAGATTTTCTTGCCCGACTTTCAGCCCATCAGGATATTCTGTCTCTCTCTGATGGAAACATAAATCGTATTTTGTAGTCATCAGGGATCGGGAGTTGCTTGTCCGAACAATGCTCTGTAGACAAAGTGTACTGTATGGTGGAAATGAAATCAGCTCTCCTTTCACAGCATCTGGGGGTGGGGAGGGCAGGGAGGCTCGGATTAAGGACACAACTCCCCCTTGTCCCCCAAATAATAAAAACAGTAATCCGGACAGTAACAAAACAAGGCTCTGCGTGTGCTCAGAGCTATTTTTCTTTCCCTTTTCTCGCCCCCCCCCCCCCCCCCTCCCTCCCCCCTTCCTTTCCCCCGCTTCCCGTGTAAGCTAAGCTGTGCGGAGATGAAGCTCGGCGAAACACCAGCGGGCGAGCTCGGAGCAGCCGGCGAGTTACCTGGCCTGAACCCCCCCACACCCTCCGGCCAGGCTGCAGATACACGGCTCCCGGCTATCTCCCCTACCCGGGGGGGGGTGCTCTCAGCTCTCCCGCCGGCCCCCCACGCCCGGTCCGGGCTGTCCCCAGGCACCGCGGGGGCTCCCAGCCATTGTTCCCGACGCCGCCGGCTGCTCCCCGCGGCGGAGGCGGTGGCCCCAGGGGGGCGGGCTGGGAGCGGGACCCCCCCCCCACCCTCCCCAACCAACACCCGCGGCCGCCCGTCCCCCCCGGGAGTGCCGGGCTGGGCGCCGGTCACACGTGTGACTGTAAACGGAAGGGGCAGCCGTGGAGAAGGGGAGGTTATCAGTTTAAATTTGCAACCACCCTTGCCTGTTTTTATTGACCGGGATTTATTTGTATTTCTGTGTTACAAAAAAAAAAAAAAACCAAACAACCCCAAAACAACAACAAAAAACCCCAAACAAAACAAAAAAGGAACAAACCCGGAACACCTTTGTAGCAGTTTGCACTTTATTTGGGCTTCGCTTTAATAACTGAGCACCACGGCAGCGTTCTGCTCTCCCTCCCCCCCCCCCCCCCCCCCCCCGCCCTCCCGTCCCTTACGAAAAACAAAAATAATTAGAGAACACACATCAGCCCGGCGCAGGTGGCTCCGCTGCTACAACTCCTCTTGCGACTGCGAGTCCTCCCGCGCATCAAGCGAGCGCCCCTGCCAGGAGACTAGCGCGGAGGGGCCCGACCCGGGGGGGCGGAGGGGGGTTGGTGGTGTCAGGGACTGGAGGGGAGTGCGGCAGGATGCGCCCCTCCCCTGGGCGACAGACCGTCCCCGCGGTGAGGAGAGCATCGGGTGGTGGGGCGGGGACCGGCCCGGCTCAGCGGAGCCGCCCCGTCGCCGGATCCACCCGGGACCCGCACCTGGGTGGGGGGGGGGGCGACACCCGAGCAGAGCCCCCGGCAGCCCTCGCCGCCTTTTACGGCTCTTTAAAATATATTTCGCCGCTAATGGGGAGGCAGCTGCTGTCAGACGCCTAATGCCGGGCTGGTGGCAGGCACCGCGCATTGTCTGCTGTCTGACCAGGCATGCTATTTGTTGGGGTCTAAGGGGGAAATCTGTCTGTCTTCTCTTCCCGGGCACGCACTTATAACCTTCAAAGGCTACAGACACGGAGACGTGACAGCCGAGGAGCTGCGGGAAGGGTGAAAGCCTCAGACAGCCCCCTCTTCCAAATTCCCAGCCCCGTGACTCACCTGCTTTCAAATCCTGCCTTGTGCCTCGGACCGTGATAAAAGAATGACAACAACAACAAAACCCGCATGAAACAAAATCTGCTAGCACCCCACACACACCCACCCTGAACCAGGACGTTAAAAACCTTACTATCTGCTCTTCCTGAACATTAAAACTGCACCCAGGAAGACTTCACTGAAAGACGACTTGTTAAACCCTTTCTTTTTTCTTTTCTTTTCTTTTTTTTTTTTTTTTTTTTTTGTGAAGAAGGAATATCCACTGTAGTGAAAAGTGAAACAGAATCCGGCACTGATCCATTCCAGGGATATAGCTCTGTTAACACCTTGTCCACAAGCAGGCCACTCTGCCTGCAATCACAGCTTATCCCAAATGAAAGACAATTAAAAGAACAGGGCGGTGAAAAGAGTTGTTTTGCTTCTTGGTGAGAGTGTCCCTTTTATAACTATATATATATATATTTTTTTTTTTAAATTTTTTTTTAAACTTTGGGCTGGTCCACGCCCCGTTTTCACAGAGCTGTAAGTATAGTCATTTAGAAATGGACGCTGTTCAAGTACAGCCCCCTGGTGCACAGGCACAGCTGTGAGGGGTGGCAGGATGAAATAATACGGACACAAATATTGCTACCAGGGCTCGGAGATGAACACAGCTGCTGCTGTGGATGGAAATAAGCTATATACCCCACAAGCACCTTTACACATGTACAAGGGGCCGTACTGGATTTTAAACAGATACAGGCAAAGGAGGAGTGAAATTGTTATCTATAAACCAGCCTTTGCCGAACAGTTCCCAAGTGAGAAATGTTCCCAGTGTAATCACAGTGGGTCCAGTTCGGCAATCCATAAGCAGGGGAGTCCACGAGAATTTTATAAGAATAAGGTCTTTTGTAAAAGGCTCCAGCTTCTTTCAGAAACTAACTGTTAGTTATCTCCTTGGAATCAAAATAAAACACTTTACATTTTTCCACCTTTTTTTTTTCCTTTTTCTTTTTTTCTGTGTGTCTACTTGCAAGAAAAAAATCACACACACACACACACACACACACACACACTCACACATCACCCTTCCAAGCCATTTACAGCCCCATTTGCTCCTTGCTCCTCACTCTGGTTAGTATCTTTCTGGGGATGACAAGCACTGTCATTTCGGGGTGGATCACCAGCAATTGTTACCTCCTCCAAAGAAAATCTACCTCAAATCAGCATATCTGGAAAATAACTCTCTGACACTGCTAGGGCAGGAGCAGAGGGATGCAGTGGGACCAGCCACAGGTATACACAGACCTCATGTGAGAAAGGGCTTGCAGCACCAAGCTTTGGCTTTTAATGTGCCTTTCAAAGGCCTTGATTGATTGCTGTTAATCCTGTGAACAACTTCGGTGTTGTTAACAGGACTGCCCGCATTAGTAAAGGTAGTTGCATGCATTAGTATGCTCCTCGTCCCCATGACGTCAATAGACAGCTTTCCAATGACTTCCAGGAGGGCTGGATCAGGCCCTTGCTAGCAGCAAGATTTTAATGAACACCGTTTGGTGAAGGGAAGGGGTGCGTAGGGGTGCAGCAGTCCTGAGTATCTTCATTCTCCAGGAAACCAGAAAGTAAAGAAGAAAGGCAGGAATAGGCCGAAAGGTTGCTGGAGGGGGATTCTTCTGCTGAACTTCAAAAACCTGGACCCACAGCACACAGAGCCATCATTCACTGAATGATATAAAACAAATTGCAGGCAAGTTTTGTTTCAAGTAAATAAACAATATGTGTGAATTTTCTTTTTAAATAGATAAAATAAATTGCAGACAGGTTTTATTCCCAATAAATAACCCATATGTGTGAATTCTGTTTTTAAATAGCAATTTATCCTTCTTTAGACCTAGGTAGCTAAATCAGCCCATAAACTCACAGATTCTCTGCTACTTTATTTTATTGAGATTTCCCAAATAAAACATGAGGCTCTTAATAGGCAAAAGACATGTTCTGATCACAGTTCGAAGATACCACTCTCAGCTGCTGCTGAAGGGCCAAATCTTCTAACTCAGCTGGGATTGTTTACTTCAGCTTGTTAGGCTTTCTCCGGAGCGCTGACAGGATCAGGGCCTATTAGCTAGGTAATCAAATAAAATAATTGAGAGCCGCATGTGAGCCTCTAATACATCTAACACAAGGAGACGGACCATCATCCGCTAAACTTCGGGTGAGATCCCAGGCATCAGGGGACGGGCCGATCCTGAAAACCTTAATCTGCGTTTTTGTTAATCAGTCTGCTGTGGTCAGAGAGATTATTCATCTGAGTAAGGATTACTCATGTGAACATTTGCAAGATTGGTCCCTGAATTAATGCATGAATCACTGTGGGTTGTTTTGGGGTTTTGTTGTGTTTTGTGTTTTGTTGCTTGTTTTTTTTCTTTCTCCCTCCCCCCTCCTCCCCCAACCCCCCCTCCCCCGAGTTAGAATCGAGAAGGTTGATTGAGGAGAGAAATGAAAAACTATTTGCATCCAAAGGAGTTTAGTGCTAGATTGTAGTCAATGTAGGCAACAAAACGTATCACAGTAATAAAAGGGAGCTTTGTTTATGGAGGCCTTTTGTTATTAAAGTAGCACTGGTGAGTTTCAGGTGGCAAAGTGAAGGCAGCATAGAAACTGGGGGTTAATAGAGGACAAAAAAATAGAGGCGAGAGTGTGTGCGTCTGTTCGCATGTATGTTTAGACACAGGATTTGTGCAGGCACATACATACACATCATTACACTCCACCCAATGGATTCTGCTATTTAAACAGAGCTCTCCAGAATATTCCTATTACCCATGCTGTGAACTCTGTAAACATGTTGTATTAGTCCTTTGAAAAGAATATCAAGTTTATTATCTCACCATCCCTTTTCCATAATATGTATGCCCCTGTACATAATGAGTAATGAAAGCAGGCAAGCTTGCATTGTAGGGAAAATAATGCTTCATGTTAATATGGTCCTTTTCATCATCAAATCATTGTGCAATCATTAACAAATTAATGCTCACAGCGCCCCTGTGAGGAAGGGAGATTTCAGTTTAATAGGATCTGGTAGCAGCGAATTACAAATCCTCTTCAGCTTTGATAAACTGTGCATATTTTGGCTGAATTTCTCTAAGTTTGGTGCCTGCATTCAGTTAAAATTCTTTAATTATTTCTGGAAAATTTCAGCCTGAGCTATTTGTCTGTCCCTGAAGAAGACCCAGAGGAGAACTGGGCTGAGTCAAATGAGATGCTTTGTAAAGCTGTTCTGTCCCCATGCTTTACAGCATGATACTAAGAGCTGACAGGAGGTGAAGCTCTTTCTCAAGTCTTTTTGCTATCTCGGGAAAAATCTGCCCCAAAGTGGCCAATTAGAAGCCTTGGGAAAATGGCAGTTCTCACAGACTCACTAGAGATGCAGATTTCCAAAACTGGATTCCCCAGTGACTTGTTTCTCACCAGGCCTGCTCGAGCAGAGAGGGGAGTTATTCCTGCCATTGCAGTGCTGGGCTGGGCTGGACCAGAAAACACTAGAGTCCAGATACCTGTGGCAAAAGCAGGGAGTCTGTTTTCCTGGAGCTTTTGGGGACTGACGTGGAGGTCCAGTAGTAAGGCTAGAGCAGAAGCTAACAAAGAGCAGTGTGTGGGGGCGTGGAATTCAGAAGAGTTGGAGAGCCAGAGGAGGCTGGAGTATGCTAGGATGGGTTGAAAAGAGACACAAATGGGGAGCACACTGTAGTTCAGACTTAAAGGTAGTATCTGTACTACCAAATGAAACAGATCCAAAACACAGGTTTAAGTTTTTTAATTGCCTTAATCTTAGCACAGTCTTTGGCATGAGTTTGACCCATATCACCCTCCCAGGCACCTTCTTGGTGCTGCTGGGAGTCATCACAGGTCATCAGGGTGTTCCCAATAGACACTGCAGACAAGGATAGCGTAGGGTGTTTGGGAAAAGAGATTTTAGCCATATAGGTATGTGGTGCCTTGCTGTTTGGACCCAGGGTTAAAGAAATTCTGCAGTTACTTACTTGCATTGACCTGGTTAGCCACGGACAGCTTGGGAGGAGAGGTTGTGCTGAGACACAAGAGTCTACTTAGTAGAAAGAAGCTAGGAAAATGCTGAGAAATAGGAGGGCAGCTAAATCTAGTAGAGAACTGCTTGTGGCAGAATAAAGGGGGAAAAGGGAGGGATTAATATAAGGATTGTAAGAAAATATTGGAAAATAAACCATGGAGTGAGAAGTGGATCTGGGAGCCTGTGAGGTTGGCAAACTCAGGGACAGGGCACTGGAAAGCTAAGGTAGGAAAAAGAGACAGATTGAGAGAGAGCTAGAAGTGAAACCAGATATGGGACTGGAACTGGGAGGGGGAATAAAGAGCGACAAACTGAGATAGGACTGAGTTAAAAGAACAAGAGATCATGCTTGGGTGATAATATTTGCCAGGCAAAGCTCCTTCTCCTGTGTGTTTGAAATGAGAGGCAGAATCCTCCAGTCCTCTGCAGTCAGCAAACGGCACTGCACATGCCATCTACTCTGTGAGTGATCATGTAATTAAAGGCTGAATTAGAATGCATCTGTACAACAAAGGAAAATCCAGGTTGTGCACGTAACCTCAATTCTGGGGGCTCTTAATATTTAAGTGCTTGTCTTTGCAACCAGAATAATTTTCACTTTAATTAGGGCCTGTGTGCATGTTTTTTTTTGTGTATGTGTGCGTGTGCGCACACTTGCATATGTGTGTGCATATGTACATTCACAATTATGTTTATTTATTATTATGATGAACAAGAGGCGAAGGAATATAGGGGAAAATATATTTTGTATAAAAAAATTTTTTTTTCCATTTCTCCAGTTTAGGATTAAGGGAATTTAGCTTAATTTAGGTTAAAGATGGATTTTAAGCCTTTTTTTGGGGGTTGGGACTTGTCTTCCCACAACTGTAGTCACAGTCAGTGCTTGAAATTCTTGAAAATCAGGCCAAGCTCTGAAAAGGACTTTAAGCAACTAATTAATATGTGGGCACCCAGCTGCTTGCTGATCTTTAGAGAGAAGCAAGCTTGGAGATTAGGCCTGTGATGTTAGCATCCCAAGTCAGTGGTCACTTTTCAAGTGGAGGTTTACAGCCTCAGAGGAAGTAATGACAGAGTCAGTGCTCAGATTTAGAGCACCTTGATATCCTGTGTCACGTCTTACTTCTGAAGCTATGCCCAGTCTCACTTTGAACGATGTATGTTGTAGGCACAGTCTCAGTATTGGATTTGTTTGCATGAATGAATACTTGTTTTACAAAACTCATTCTTGCTCCTATTTATTCTCCAAGTAGCTGGAGGGAATGTTAGTCAGGGTCCAGCATCAATGCTGCTGATTTCACGTACCTCATTCTAATGCAGATGCATGGCAGATGACCAAGTGCTGACAGCGTGTGTGGGAGGGATGTGTGTGCACATGTGTATATGTGCATCCAGACATACATATAAATGGAAATACTCTAGTCAGAGAAGGGTATTCTATAGTCAAATGTGCAAAAATGAGTCTCATCAGCTTTCTGTTAGAATTTCATAGTATCCTAACCCATTTTTTTTTCTTATTTTATATTACCTCTTTCTATCTGTCTGTCTCTGCTTATTTCACTCTCTTTCTCTGTGTATCTATATGTCTACAAATCTATCAGTTCTTTGCTGTCTAATAGATGATATCTCTACGTGCATTATTGGTGTTGCAAATATGTTCAGTTTCCTTAGTGGTCAATTTTCCAAATCCATCCTAGAGTTTATGAATAAACTTTAGATCCAGTTTTATATATTTTAAACTTCTATTTCGTGTTATTTTTCTGTTTCTCCCCAGGATAGTAAATCACCGGTACTGTTGGTCTGTTAGTTTCCTTCTAAAGGACAGACTTGCAGATGGAGGCTGTATAGGAAATAAGCAAGGATATGCAACTGCCCAGGCCTTCAACACCAAAGGGAGAGACAGCTGGTGGTTCTATCTAACTGATTAGCCAACCCAGCATTCATAAGCTTATGGAAACAACACAGGAGATCATCTGGCTGCTGTGTGTGCACACAAGTGTGTATATTCTAGGAATGTGTAAGGCCTTGGTCACTTCAAAATGACATTTCCACTTGGGAGCTGTTTTTGTTTCAGACACCCTTCCAGCACCTCAGGAAAATTGCACATTGCATGTACCTCCTGGTGATCTTAAAGTAATAGTTATAGTTCAAGTGACAGTGTAATACAAAGATTCAGACTCCATTTGTTCTGTTGACTGCAATACGGGGGTGAAGAGGTCTTTTCCTGTGTTTCCAGCTGGTGGGTTGTGCTGGGCCTGAAATTAGAACAGACAATTTTTCAGCCTTTGTGATTTCTGCATGTATCCATTTAATTTAGGAGCCCCAGTTACCTCTGTAGTTGATGCTGAAAGATAGGTGATATTGAGGGCTGTTCGTCCCTCCAGACCTTTAGCTAAAGAGGAAATGGTAGATTTAAATTCAGAAAGCAGAAGTTCCAGATCTCTAGGAGGAAGCAGAATGGCTAAATTCTTAGGAAAGGGTCCAAAGAAAGACTGTAAAAGGGAGAGAAAGAAATTGAGAGGGAATGCAGAGAAAACTGTAACATACAGGGAAGGCAGGAGAAGGCAAAAAAGCTACAGTTTCCTGGAAGAACAAATAGTCTTGGTGAGGAAGTGGGTTGGGATAAGCAATCTATAGGTTATCAGTCAGGAGCTGTGTAGGTAAGGAACCCAAGGCCTTCCTGGGGAAATTCTGGACAGGCACATTTTAGTGGGTCAAGTGTGGGGAGAAACAGCAAAAAAAGTGTAGACTCTTCCAGAGTCTGTAATGGCATAAAAGTTCTTTTAATCTTGCTATACTTGCACAGTCTTCAAATTCATCTAGGAGTCTGAAAAATGATCCAGCTTCATCCACAGTGGCTCCTCATGGAAACTTTTAATCACTGCCAGCTGTCATGGTTTGATGGAAAATAGTGCAGTGAGTGTAAACATGTAATGACCTTTGTCAATTTATCTACACCAAAAATAAAAGTATCTAAGATGATCAGAGACATTTGTACATGCATTTACATACATATTTTAACATTGAAACTTAGGATATGCCAGCATTAGTTGGAAGGTAGCTCGTTTGTGGGAAATCATGGGGCAAGTTTAAATATGGGTTTAAAATTCTTCCCACTTGTACTGACTGGAAAATATTCCATCAGTATTACCAAAGTCACTTCAAGTACATGGACGAAGTGAAGTGAAATACTAGTATCCAAGGTAGGATCAGTTGAAGACACAAAAAGAAGAGTCAAAATAGGAGAGTTCTTGTCCTGTAGTTCTGCTTCAATGTGTTGGCTCATACTATGCTTCTGCTGGTGCACAGCCAGACAGGCACTAAGAAGAGACTTAGGAAAGATGGGCTACACCTCAGAGTGACAGAAACAGACCTTGCTTTCCAGAGACGATTGATTTTGAAGAGAAAAGACCTGGGCTTCCTCCCAGTCTGTGTGGAGGAAAGGAAATACTATCTTTCTTCTTGGTTTTAACTGCAGGAAATATCTAAGTGACTAATCAAAGGGTTGCATGGTGTCTGTTTGCTTGCAACACAACTTGAACAGAACCAAGACCTCACAGAGTCTTGAAGGTGAGGCTACATCATTCTTTCATCAGAGAGAGAACTGCATAGCAAATGGCAGCCCTGTGTGTTATTACTGTTGCCTTTGAAATCAATGAAGAGAGAGGTTTCCTTAGGAGTACGCTTGAGAGACAATCCTGCTCCCTAGAAGAAGCAGGATCAGGCCATGGGGAAACCAGAAAGCTTAAAAATTGTACATGGCTGAAAACCATTATGCAATGAGATTACACCCTGCACATATTGACTTATTTGGTAACTTTGGGGTTCATTTGTTATGAAATGGAACATTAGTAGCAAAGACATGTCTACCTCCAGGTGATCTTTATTTCTAGCCACACAGCTGAATCAGTTGAACTTGTGTAACTCCAAATGGCCTGTGAGCCTTATACTTCAGGAAGTTGTCCTTATCAACATGTGTTCCAATCAAGCTGAAAGGGCCTGAAAGCTTGCTTGTCTTCCACAGTCATCCTATGAGGTCAAATTAAGGCAAGAGCCTTTCTGATGACTTGTAAATTTTATTTATAGAAAGAGGAATGGTCTGGGATTCAGAATACACAGGAGTTTATGCTTAAACTGAAGATGTAGGTACAATTGTTGGTGACTATTCTGCGGGGAATTTGCCTTCTAAGGGAGCAAGTGCTGCTATCCAAACGCCATCAGTTCCCTCTCTCTGCTTCTCCGGGTCTTTATAAAACCTAGATCAGGATTCACAGCCTAACCCAGAAAACATATTTCTTTTTTTAAAATCTGAAATCAAGAGCTCTTTCAAGCAAATGTGGGTTTTTTTGCAATGATTGGTATAAAATATCTTTGTCTATTCTGGATAAGGTCCTTCTCTTTCATGCAAAAATATTAATAAGAAATCTTTCTGTTATTCAATCCCTCTATTCTATTTTTTATTAAAATAAGAACTGTGCGAGATGGAAACTCCAGCCTGAGCACATAAGACACAAAGCCGCCAACACCCCCGCCTTAGCATGCAGATCAGTTTTAACACTGAGATTAAACCCAAATGTTTTTAAGCACGGAAAGTTGCAAAGAATTATTTGCTACTACCTCTCAAATGAACACTTCAAGTACACGTGTATATATTTTTAAAGAACTCTGTCAGCTGTCATGTCCCCTTTCCCTTCTTTCAGAACACTCAACTTGTAAAGCAGCAGATTATATACCAAATCATCCCCAGTTATCATATCTCATTGATTTTGCCATACTTGCTACAGAGAGTATTGAAAGTTTGAAAATCCAAATGTGATGATGTTGGGTGAGCTTGGGAGGGCAGTGTGAATTAATCAGCTGAACAATCTCAACATGTAGCCTATCACAGACCTTAATATTCTGGGACATTTCTGCCATGTACAACTTTCAGAGTGTTTAATTTCTATTCTAAAATTTGTGGGATCATATTCTTCTTGTACATATTCGTGTGTACACTTGTGTTATCAATGGATTTACATGTGGGTTGGGGCCAGGCTGAACAATACTGGTTCCCAAACTTGACTGAGTACAAGAACAGCTTGTATACCCAACAGTTTTTCTGTGTCCCTGAGCTCATATTAGGATGAGATTCAGTATGATATCACAGCTCTATGGTTTCTATGGAAGAAAAGTGAAACATGCATCCTGGATGGGAGCTGTTGTGTGCTTTGTTTCAGATCCCTCTGGTATGGGCAATCAGGGGATTAGAACAATGCTGATTTAAAAAAACCAAACAAGTGAACAAACGAAAAAGTATTTCTGGTCAGTTTGAACACAGCCATTATATATGTTGGCCTAATCCAAACTCTAAAGCAGGCAGTAGACTTTCCAAGGTTCCCCATTTGCATTGTGCTGGAAGTGATGAGTGTCTGCTGTTGCTCTCAGTAGGGACATCTATGGTGACCTCCAGTTTCCCACTTGTACTAAGTAGTGGACTCAGCAATATAGTCATTCTGTGTTTTTTGCTGTTGATGAATGTAGATTTTATTTCACACAAACCCCAGAAAATAGGTGAACCTCCAGCACATTTTCTTTCCTCACTAGTAAAAGGTAGCTGATGGAGATGCTTTTGTCCGTTCAACAAACAGCGTAACATGGTGAGACTCACAGCTAGTCACTAACTCAAGAGAACTTCTAACACTAGGTGGGAAGGCTTCAGTCCTAAGTTCAGAAGTGATCCATAAGTGCACAGAGGAAAAAGGTCACTGTGGTGTGTTGTGGTGTTTTATGTCCAGTTTCTCTGGACATAACAATATCCTGGGAGATAATTTGCATGATGGTACACTGTGGTGCCTCAGAATCTTAGCAACAATGAAACATACTTCTGCAGTAGGACTCAATTCTTGTAGATACAATGAATACGAAGGGCTGAAGGTAATGTTGTCGGCCCTTATCCATTCTTCTGATTGAAGAACAGTCAGGAATCCAGTACACAATCAATCAGTCAAGGTCCAAGATGGAGGAAAAGAAAGAAAAGACTAATACAGCCAGAAATGTTGTGTGCAATATGAGGGCTTGGGCGAAAGAGCAGAGGGTTTTTTTTTAAAGAGGATGGAAGGTATGATGCTCTTAAAACCGTTCTCTCAGAGGCTGTCCGGGGGAAAATTCAGCATCCCTTGGCAACAAGGAAACAGATTAACATAGAGTTAATAACGTTCCCAAGGCCAGCATTCTCCTGCTGAAACACATTCTAATATAGAAGGCTACATGTGAGCTATTTTTGTGCCTACAATGACTGCTGTGTTTGCCTCCACTCCCGGCATCACTCTCATTGTACTGTATGTAAAGCACTTTGGGACACATTGGCTATGAAAGGAAGTTCAATTTGTGAAACCAAATTCTATTCTACCCTCAGTCACTGCACACTGAGCTGGGTCAGGTCTGCATTAATTTCACTTTCTCTTTTCCTTTTTTTTTCTTCCCCTCCAGAATTCACAGCTCCTGCTTGCATTCAGAGTTACTGGGGAAGCACACACATGTTTTTATATGTCATGCAGATATTATGTTTTTATGTGTAAAAATATACACACACTTACACGTACTCACACAGAGACACTGTAGAAATGACTCATAATGAAAAGCAAGAGACAGGGGGGGAAAATATCAGTTCTTTGCTTGAAATTTTCTATTGCTTTTCTGCTGAATGATGTTCCTGTACTATCTACATAATAAGTACCCTCTTTCTTCAGATAATTAAAGAGATGCTGCCCATATCCAGCTAAAATTATATATTTATACATAGCAACCTTCTATTAATAAACGTGAGATTGTTACAACTGAACAAAACCTCACAACTCTTCATTATTTTTCTGCACTTAGGCTCTTTATTATCCTTCTCCTTATACATTTAGCATTGGCGAGAGACGCCAGAGAAACAGTCTCAGTAAAAGAACAAGGCAATGCAGCCTGTTGTTTTACACCTAGAGTCTGATGATTTGGACTGACTCCTTGGTTCTGATTGCTGGGGTGGCTGTGGGCCACTTTGCTTTGTGTTTCATGAGCTCTAAAATGGGAATAGAATTATTGCCCCCTTACATTGCTTCCACACACAGTCTTTCAAGGAAATGTAATAGAAAACCATTGTCTCTTGTCTTTCTCAAGGCTAAATACTTGCCCACAGAATATCATTGTCTCCACACTGTGATCCTATGCCTCCCTTGCCCTGTCCCCAATCCTGAACATGAAAAAAATCCTTCTGAATGTGGTGTCTCATTTTGGGTTCCAGTTTTGTGGTCTTCCCTGTAAAATAAGAACCAGAAGAAGATATATTAGACCATCAGATGCAGCTGGGACAAAAAAAACCCCAACAAACCTACAAATCAACTACCAAAACCCAACCCTAGATCTTTTACAAAGCGTCTTGCACTGTCCTGAATTACATCCTTGTCTCTAAGTTGTAGAGACATGGACCTGATGGGTGGATCACACCATGGATGGATAGTTGCACTCAAAGAACTGTGGTCAACAGCTCGATGTCTAAGTGGACAACAATGATGAGAGGCATTCATCAGGGGTTGATATTGTGACTGGTGCTGTTTAATACCTACTAGGGTCATGGACAGAGTGGCTGAGAGCACCCTCAATTTTGCCAATGATACCAAGCTGTGTGGTGTGGTTGACATACTGGAAGGAAGGAATGCCACTTGAGCCTTGAGAGGTGGGCCCATGTGAACTGCATGAAGTTCAACAGTGCCAAGTGTGCCTGCACATGGGTTGGGCATTCCCAAGCACATGGACAGGTTGGGCAGAGAATGGACTGAGAGCAGCCCTGAGGAGAAGGACTTCTGGGTGTCAGTGTACAAGAAGATCAACGTGAGCTTCAAGTACACATTTCTGTGTATTTGAAGCCCAGAAAGCCAACTGCATACCAGGCAGCATCAAAACCAGCAGGACCAGCAGGTTGAGAGAGGTGTTCCTGCCTTTCTGCTATGCTCTTGTGAGATCCCAGCTACAATACTGTGTCCAGCTCTGGGGTTCCTAGTACAAGAAAGACATAGAGCTGTTGGAGCAATTCCAAGGACAACCATGAAGATGATTGGAGGGCTCCAGATCCTGCAAGGACAAATCACTTATACAGAGACAAAAGAGAAAGCTGGATTTTATTCTTTGGGTTTCCCATTAAATGAATACATGGATAGTGTTCCCATACATGTCCTTTCCTTTCAGCATAACTGTGATCAAGAAAAAATGCAGATAATGAAGCATGGCCAGTTCAAGTTTAAGCAGTATGTTGTTTACCTGTTTCTCACAGTCAGAACTCAAACACAAGCAAAAGGATTTGCTCCACTTCTTCCCTTCCTCCTCAGCATTAATAATTTTATCTCATTTTCCTGCTCCCTTGCTAGGGTGTGGGTTGTTATTTGTTTGCTTTTTTCTTTCTTTTTTCTTTTTTGCTAAGTCTGTTTACAGTCATCCTTTATTCTCTTTCTCCTCCCTTCTATACTCTTGGGCCCAGGAGTTCGGTTGTCTGAACGTGTAGTTTTGTGTCCCTTGTTTTGTTTTAGCTCATTTGGTAGCCAAAAATAATTTCAATTCACATTTGACTTCTGCAATAAATCCTGTTATCCCTGCCCAGTTGCCAGCCTTCTCACTCATTGTCATTATCGACTATATCCTATTTGCCCTAATCTAGTTATCTAGTCTTTTTATCAGCTTATTTTACCAGCCCCCACACAAGAGAAACTCCTTTGAATCTAGTGGCAGGCAAAGGTGCTCCTGTCCTCTTGGAGCTGATCATTCGAAAACTGAAATTGTGTGACAGTGATGTTCTGAAAGAAGACTTTGAAAACCTCTATGCAAAGTAGCGCAGAAAAGTGATTCTCTTCAGAGGCCAGGTAGGCTAAGTGATTCCATCCAAGCCATGCAACAAGCAATCATTTGGGAGTAAGATCTCCGAGACTTTGCTCTGCAACATCACACAACAAAATCCTCCACTTTTCCCACAAGTGGCAGCAGTGTATTTTTATACTTCTCTACTTCCTTGCCTTTCCCAGACTCTTCCAGATACTCACCGGTGAAAAACACTCCCTTGACAGAGAGCATTTTGGCAAATTATGCAGTACCCCTATTTACCATGAACAATATAACATTTTTCAACCACCCTCATCCACTGTTATGTGCATCTGAGCCTGGACTAAATTTTTACATTAAGGCATTGCTTCCGATTATCTAAAAGGAACATCTTGAAATGTTTGAGGTTTTTATGCAAAACACCACCTTTCACATGCCAGCCTCTTTGGAAAATTTCCTCAGCAGTTCTCTGTGTTGAGTCAATAGCCCAGCAGCATGTTAGATGGCAGTAAAATGTTAGACATGCCTTTCTCAGATGAGATGTAAAATTGTGGTCCAAAGAGGCCAGAGATTGTTGAGAACAGTGCCTGTTTAACAACAGCTAGCAATCAGGCCAGGTTTTAGATCCAGAAATGAAGGAAAAAATTATCCTTCACTGATAATTCAGCATCAATACAGGGAGTACCAATGTGATTATTCTGTTTGGACTTCTGTTACGACAGACTGTGGGATCTTCAGTAACTATCAGTACACAGGGCTGGATTTGGTATTTGAAGGAAGGCATCTGCAAGATCACAATATCCTTCATGACCTCAGCAGAGCCTTGCTTGATAACTGGCATTAAGTGGAAAAGGAAAAGGGTCTTTTACTGACTCATTCCCATTTCCTGAGTCACTTGGGTTTCCCTTGCAAGTCTTCAACCAAGCACTGTTCTAAGGTTACATTACTCGCAATGCCATAATTAAAACTGAGTTGTGATACTTTATAATCTAAATTTATCCTGCATTACATTTTAGTGATTGAATTCTTTCTTCAATTTTTGGCTCACATTCATCAAAAGAAAAATAATTTTTCAAATGTATTTTTCTTTTCCACAGTGAAGTATACTGATCCTTTTACAGAGAAAACATTTAAAGAAAGCTTATCTAAAAATGTGAATGTGTTTTTTTTCAGGTATTTTTCAGTTTCTCCATTAATTTAAGACAATCTCTCCACACTTCCTATTTCACCCTCTGACTCATTTTACAATTTCTCAGTCATCTGCTGTGTAGTGAGAGTTGAAATAATCAGCGTAAAGTTGGGCTCTGTGTCTCTGTCTCTTTTTTTTTCTCCTAATGTCATAACTGAATCAAAATATGCCAAGGAAAACTAAAGGACTTGACAAAGACACATTTTTTAAAAAGTTGCAAATAAGTTACAATGTTAAAATAAATGAATGCAGAAGAATCAAATTGAGAGTAATACTGGTTTTAAACCTTTCACTGCTGTGGAGGCAACCAATTCTAACAACATAAGAAAGGACATAAGATGGAAAGTAAATTTCCTTCTCAAGCACAAACTTTCTGCGTGACTGTTTCTGTTGCCCATATGTCAGGAAAGAATTATAGCATCTCTTGCCTTCACAGGAACGTTGGTAGGATAAATACATACTGAGAGGCACTCAGGTCCAGACTCATCCTACTTAACTCTGACACCTGTCTTAGAAAACCAAGAAGAAATTTAGTTATTCAAGGATATATAAAGTTGATGCAGAAGGATGGACATCTGCAGAAGGTAATTCAGCTTGCTGGAAATGTGAAAGTTCACCTTCAGGGACTGTTGATCATTTTCCATTGAACCCATAACGACTATGTGTCTGGTCATGGGATGCAGTTTTCCGAACACAGATATCCAGTGAGCTTTTAAATGCTTTACAGTGGCTAAGTCATGTTCTTGGAGCAGATAGATATGACATAGGACTTCCAGGACAGAGTGGGATGTGCCACAGCTCTTTCCATGACAAGGGGTATCTATGTTGAAACAAAAGATTTTTGATCAAAGTATTCAAATAAATTTGGCCTCTGGGATACCACCAGGGGAAGCCATTTAGGAGTTAAAAAGGGAAAGTCCATTAGATGTAGAAACCCAGTTGAAGGCTTCTGTTGAGAGAATATTGTGGCTATCTTGGGAAATGTGTAGAGCCTTGAAGAGACCTTTCCTGTTCTTTTTCCTGTCTTCTTTCTATTTACAGTTTTAGCCCAACCGTTTGTTAGTTCAAAGTTTAATTAGGAATAAGGGCAGGTTAGAGATGAAATGGGTAACAATATGTTACACTCCATGTGATTCTTTAATGGAGTGAAAGCAGTGACAACTAACCTCGAAGGAAGTGTTTTTTAAACCTCTGTTCTCAGACTGATGATTGCTCTGTGTGTATATAGCCATGGCTTTTTTCCCTGAGCATCTTTTACTGTGCTGGTGAAAGTATGGATGGTCTTGCTGATCTGTTAAGAGTTAGCGAAGATACCAGGTAAAAAAGTGTAGATCATCTCTGGAAATGCCATGGAGGTGGTCCTTACTGATGTCTTCTGAACATGTAATTCATCATCTTTTTGTCCCTGTGAGTGTATCTATGGCCCTCATTTCTTTAGTCTCTGAACATCCCCCTCATATCAGATTAGTTAAAGATCTTAAGAAATTTAAATTAATAGCCAGTGGAGAATGACAGAAAGCCCCGGTCAGTGATCCAGATCTAAGGTGGACTGAATTCCTTTCCTGAGGTTCTGTTTCCATCAGTTTAAAACACCTCTGCACCCAACCTAGGTACAGATTGGTTACAGCTCAGTTACAGCTGTGCACACCACAGTGGCTTAAAAAAGGTATATTTAGAAACTCCAGCAAAGTCCTTACTCACCAGTGAAATTAAACTCTGGTGTATAATGTCATTCCATCTCCATATCATTGGCTTTTTTCTCAATCTACTGGCTCCAGAGCCTTGCTTCTGCCTTGCTGTATCTGAAAGATTATAAACTTTCTTCTCTGTCCTCTTGATTATTCCTTCCAACCTTGCTAATAGCTGACCAGCTTTCCACTGCACTGTAGCACAGTATATAATAACCTGCAATTATTGTCCATTTAGGTTTTCCCCTGGGTCTGCTTTATTCCTACCATCAGTGGACCCGTACACTGCTTTTCTGCTGATTTTACTACCAGATTCATTACTGCTGAGAAGAAAAAAAAAAAATCGCTGATGATCTACAACCTGTTATATAATTTTCCCGTCTGTCGTTCTTATCTTTTTTTTTCCAGTTCCTTGACCTACTGTAGAGACTTTAAGAAAATTGCTTTATAATAGGCCTTCATCAGCTGTTGCATCCTGTTCTGTACTGGATCACTCCTTAAGTATTTTGCTGCTGCCTTCTGTACTTCCATACAGCAGTTATGGTTTACATTTTACCTGAAGGCCAATGTGCACAATAGCTCTGCTGCATTTTCCCCCTCTTTGACTTGGCTTTTCCATTCTCTTTTCTGTTCTGGGCAGCCTACGTAGCTAGAATCCTAGCTTGGATATTATAGTATATTGCCTTTCATTTTCATTAGCAGGTAGGGAATTTTTTATATCAGGTCTGACCTATTCTTAGCATCTGCACATGAAATTTACTCTATCTACAGAGCATTTACCTCCTGTCGTTCTTCTTGGTCTTGGGCTATGCTTCAGGGAGGCCTGCTTTAGGTAAGCTAGTAAACCTTTCATCCAGTGAAACTCTTGGTCTGTAATGTAATGAATTTTTCACAGCAAGGTCAAGTGGCAATTATGTGATTTATAAGCCAAGGGGTTATCTGTGGAAATAAGATTTCTAAACAATTTGGGGGATCCAGGCTATTATACATGTGATTTTACAGAGGCCCACTGTTGTTACACCTGCTTCTTTTATTATTTTTTTTTTTTTAATATGTCACTGATTGATTCCACCATCTTTGAATTTATCCGTTGTCTACTCCTATAAATGTTAGAATCAGTGGTCTGTGCATGTTCACATGGGTACCCATATATGTTGCTCAAAGACTTGAACATACACAGTTGATCATTTAAACAAACTCAAACTCTACTGTGAATCATTAATAGGAATGTTTATGTAACTCTGAGCCTCCCCAAAGCACACTTAGACTTGTTTAACAGGCATGAACATTCATGACTGGATCCAGTTGGTTCAGAGGTGGCTTCACTTCTGGGCTGAGCAGAGGCAAGGAGTGAACTCGGGTCATTTGTTCACAGCCCCACACTGCTGCTTCACCACCTTGCTGTGCCTTAGCTGTCTGTCCCCCACAGTCTTCCTGGGGGTACTTGGACCTTCTCTCCAGGAGGGTGTTTGTGCTACCCTCTAGTGGCCAAAGCACAAAGAATGCAGCCAATTTAAAAGTACATAGCAATTTTTTTTCTTTTAACAACATGAAATCAAAGCAGATCATTTTGGAAAGTGGAAAAAGAACACCCAAAAAATAAATCTGTTTAAAGTTAAAGGTTTGGAATGAAAGGGAACTTCTAAAATATGAGTGGCTTCTAAATATATGTAATTTGCATAATACAAAACCTTGATGAAATGGAAGGTGATTTTAGAGTCTAGGCAGAGACTCAGAGTATTTTAAATACATCAAAGATTTCTTGTGTGAACAGAAGGCAATAGTTTGATGTTCCCACTCAACCTCAGTAAAATATGACAAAATTACTGAGTTCCCCCACTATTTGTCTCTTGTCAACTGTAAACTTTTGCAGCAACAGAAACTCTCCTACACTGTTCATACAGCCTGGTAAAGTTCTTCTCTTGGTTGAAGTCTAACACAACAGTGAAAAGAATAAATAATATTTGATGAATTACAAGGCTGTAAATGAGTAGATATGGAAATTGATGGTGGAGAGTTGCTGACCAAAAACAGATGTCTGAGAGCTCTGGGGGATCATGAGACAGGGTTTAAAAAGATATTGACCCATTTGGGGTGCTGGATACTACTGTAAGGCTCATGTAGAGCAAGTGAGAAAATTTAGGGAAAGATAAGGAAGGGTGGAGGGACAACACAGCTAATTGACCGCTGAAGAAAAATGGAAAAAGACATGAGATTTTGAGTGTTGCAGGGCCCCAACTGGCATTGAGATTTAACTTTTATATGAAAGTAATCAAACGTGCCCTAGTGTTTCTCTCTCCTCTAATCACCATCAAGAATTCTTCCAAACAACCATTTAGAAACAAGACTGTTCTGAGTCTTAGAATGTCATAGATTTTTGTAAGGAAAATAAGCTCAAAAAACCCCATACAAAATGTCATGGGGCAGAACCAACAGACACCTTCCAGTCTTTTTTCTTCCAGTCTTGCTTTTCAAACCAGTGGAAACAACATTCGGCAAAAGACCTGTTTCAACCCCAAACTTGATACACTGCTTGCATTACTTCTTTTAATGTTACTGGGAGCTATGGAAGAAATGTACCCACACACTTACAGCTGGCCTAAAGTTCTTCCAAAAAGCTGAAGGCCCTTTAGCAAAGAGTTTCAGAAATCCCAGAGGTCTCCTGTATGCACCTACAATGAGGAAATTTAATTACTGGTTGTTCGAATATTCAGATGGTTCCAATACCTTTTGAAACGCAATGCTATTGACTTTCAGTAATGCTTGTATTCTCACTTGGGTAAATACCAAACTGTTGTTCAAATGACAAAGGAGCATCTTAGGTGAAAGTTAACACTGTTTAAAATAAAAACCTTAAAACTTTTTAAACTACTTCAGGTAGCTTAAAGCATCATCTGATTTTATTGCCTGGAAGTTCATAATCATTTTACAGTAATGTACACAGTCAACTCTA
Source organism: Laterallus jamaicensis coturniculus (assembly GCA_022605575.1). Lineage (NCBI taxonomy): Eukaryota > Metazoa > Chordata > Aves > Gruiformes > Rallidae > Laterallus > Laterallus jamaicensis. The sequence goes on from JAKCOX010000056.1 coordinate 743,069, forward strand.
TTTCTTCTACGGAGCATGAAGAAGGTTGCCATTTTGATTGTGCTGTGCTACTGGAGACCTATTTTGTATGGGGCTATTTTGATCTCATGAAATAGTAGCCCTTCATTTGAGGGGGTTGATGTGGTAGGCAAAAATCAAAGTAAGACTTGCATTCATAAAAAACTCATGAGTTTGGCAAATAGAGGGCAAGACAGCAGCTGAGAGTTTTGAATTGAAAGCTTAGTGGTTAGATCACGGTTGCTTAGTGTTTGTCTTCAAAGCTGTTCTCCCAGGAAGGAGAGCAGGCAACCTAGATATTAAGTGGAAGATCAGATTAACCCTGACATTTCTAGGTCAAGGGAAGAACTGAGGTCATGCCTTTCCCATGACCACCAAAGTCACATCTGTGCTGATCAGAAGTGCTCATGAAAGTACTGATACAAAATTCAGGAGGGCAAATGGTACTGCTACTCTTTAAAATGCAACATGTCAACAATTACTTACGTTTTCACTCACAACATCACTGTGTATGTTCTACCCTGTCTCTCTAAAGCAATCTTATACATCATTGAAGAGAATAGTTCTATTTTTGCATCAAATATCCTCGCCTTGAAGCCTTATGAATATTTTCCAAATTAGGTCTTCAGTTTACTAGATCATTTTATTACTAGTAACTGGGTGTTTTATTGGTTTTTTTCTGTCCTTACTTTGGAGAACCATAGTTTAGAGTCAGAACAATCAAGCCACTAGCCACTGTTTGATAAAGAGCAGTCACCTTTTCTGGTTTCCAGAATACACTTATCTCCTGGTTTTGTATGTTATGGAGATTTTCTATTAAAGAATCAAAAATCAGATAGTTGACTTTAGCTAGTAACACATGGGAGCAACCTCAGGGTTAGACTGTGATGAATGTGGAATCATGAAATAATCTATTCCTTTGTCCTTCTAAGGCAGATTTTCTGCCTGTATAGGCCAGATAGTTGTTCACTCTGTTTCAAAGAACCTCCAGCAATGAAGATGTTGCATACTTTCCAAACAATTTACTCAGCTGCTTAGCTATTCTCCATCAGGAGAATATATGCCCGGTGTCCCATTTAAATCTTCTTTGCTGTAATTTAAGCCCATGCTTTTTTTTCCTATCCATGGTGACTCTGAAGAATAATTCATCACACTTTTCTTGTCAGCTGTTGAATTGAAGAACCATTACCTTGCCTCCCACTAGTCTTCTCTTTTCTAGACAAACTGCACCAGTTCCTTCAATCTTTCTTTTGGAGACACACAGGACAAGTATAACTTAACCATGTAACTTAGTATTTATGCCCACTGTCCTGATTTTGATCTTTCATTCAAAGTCTAGACTCAGTATCATTATTTTTCTCATTAGGATCGTATTTTTGTTAATGCCTGTTTCATAGATCAGTGTAAATAAGGATGATTTTATCTTTGGCCTTCATTGCTAATTACTCTTTAAGCTACCCTCTGCCATCCGACTGTAGTTTAGAGAAGATATGACAGCTTATGACATCTGCAGTGGAAGCTCTTTCTGTAACTCCTGTGCTAGCAGATATAAAGACTTCAGGACCTGTGCTTTAGTCTCTGTGTGGTATCTGTATGTTTCAGCACAATGACTGTAGCTTTTCAACAATGGAAATGCAACTCAAGACCCCAGGCTATGGCACCCAGTAAGTGTTGAGCCCTGCCAGTAGTTTTTTACTTTATCTCTAGGACTTATGGAACACAGAGTAATTATTGTCCACACTGCCTTAGTCAGATTACATGGAAAGAGCTGTTCATTTTGTTTCATGCAACCTGTGTGACTGCAGGTAAATCATTACATTTTCTCTTGTCTAAATTTCTTCTCTGTGAAACATGGGGAAAAAGGTTTCTTCAGCTCATAAGGAGAAAATTTAAAACTGCATAACGGTACTAAAAAAATTATAAGATGCATAAGTATCATTAAGGCAAGAACAACCACTCTGTAACAAACTGTGAAGCAGTGACACCTTTCAGCTTATACACAAAGATCCAGATACAAGAAAAGCAAAGGAATGCATTGCAATGACTATCACTTTTACTGTTTAACTCATAAACAAATGCATTTGCTCCAGGAACAAATTAGAATATTTATAAAAAATACACAGCGATATACCCTAAAGGAGATTTCATATATATACTAATTTTATGATAACTTTATACTGTGCACAATTCTTATTTTGTAAAGAGTATATTTAGGTATCAAAATCAAGATGAGAAATCAATTTTTAAACCCCCCTGGGTTCTTATTATAACACCGCTTTAAATGTCCATTTCTTGATAACTACTCATACATTTGTCTACTTTTTGATCAATGAAGTCTCTGCACTTTCAATTGGCAGAATTTTTAAACTATGTGATTTGTAAACTGTGTAAATTATGGTAGTTTTCAATGTTAAGTGTTCCTTAAGTGGAGTGTTTCGTATTTTGTAAAGCAAATAGTTGCAGATAACAGATTCATTAGATGTTGTGGGATATTGTCACCTCTAAAAAAAGAGATAATTTCCTTCCAGATAAGCAGCTGGGATTGCTGTCTTTCTTCCTAAGGTTTATGACCCTTCCCATTATAAGGTATTGAATCCAGTTTATTACAGCTTTGACTTGCTTGTCTTTATAGGAAAGTACCCTAACAAACTGACACAACCCCCCCAAAACTTTGACCACTAACTTTTCTGGAGAGTAAGACTAAAGAAAAATGCATTGCTTGCCTATCTACAATTTCATGTTAGTATTTTGTTAATTAAGTTCTAAAACTCAGCTAAACTGCAGTAAAAATTCAAGATCTCTGGCAACGGCCTTTATTTTGGAAATGTGGCCCTTGCAGTGACCAGTGCTTAATTGATGTGCAGGCCACTCAAATTCATATGCTCGCTGGTCTTACAGGTACCTTAAATTTCTATATGCTTAAATCAGTATCAACTCCAACTGCAACATTTTGACCATTTCAGAACCTGAACGGAATGGAATGTCTCTCCTGCGCTTCACCTGATATTTCTCCTTTCTTCTCTCCTCAGGTGCATCTTGCTGGAGAAGATGAGGAAAATACATGATGCAAATGTGGGTAAGTGAAGATTTGGCTTGAGCAAGGTGCAAGCAGCTCACAAGATTTTTTTAAGGAAAGATGAATAGAGGAGGAGAAGGAAAGAAAAAAAATAAAGAAGTGGCAATTAGGTACTGATGAGAGAGAAAAGGAGGAAACTAAATATGGACTGGATATTTAAAGGAATTAAGAAGATGAATCTAATGAAATGAAAAAAGGAGTGTGGGACAAGAAGGGTCTGAGGATGGATGTTATGCTGGGGGCAGAAAGCATTGCTGGCGAACAATGTATGCAAAGAAGGAGATATTTTAATTGAAAAAAATTTTCTGTGTTTTCAATGATTTAATCATTGAAATTGAATTAATTTAATTTAATTAAGATGAATTTTAAACACACAAAATGCAGTATAAAGTGATCCCCAGTGAAAGGCCAGGTACTAACCATTGCCATACAGTACCTGCAATTTTAAACATTAATATCTCACTGCCTCAGTTTCTCACTATTGAGAACATGCAATCAAAACATTGAAGTTGTAAAGTAAATCCTGTTCTACCCATTCACTAAAAAGGAAGGAAAATTAAAAACAACAACAAAACCCCCACACTTTTTAAAGGACAGAAAAGGGTGGTTTTGTTTGATTTTTTTTTCAAATTAAGATGTTTTATGAAAATAAAGACCTTTTAACTTTGCTATTACAGTCGGTTTTACTATTATTTTTTTTAAATCCCTGGGAAAAAAACAAACAAAAAAACAAAACTAAGTTAAAAATACATCTCTGTGCTTCATACAAGTATTCAATTATGTAAAAGACTTCAGTTTTCAGTTCTACTTGTATATGCTGCCTGTTTTCCTCAGAGTCATGTGAGAGGAGCTAGAAATAAAACCTGTCTGTGAAGCTTTTCTGTTACAAGCCAGAAAGCTGCCAGCACGGTGCTTCTTGATGCAACAGGAGTGGTGGTTTTTTCTGAGATGAACATTTGCAGCATCTAAACTCACTTCCCCAAGCAACCATCAGATGGTAGCAATGCTTGTTTGCTATCTACCATGGACTAGTTTCGAATTGGGATGCAGAAATAAAGGCCTTAATTGCCAGTCCCTGCAGCCACCCAGTTGCCTTTTGAAAGTGCCCTGATGCCAGCATTTCGGAGGACACGAAAGCTGCAGATCGGAGTGTTAATGCTGAGGTAGACACTATGTAAAGCAAGCTGATCTTATATGCACAGAATTGTAGCCAATAGCCACATGCATGAGGGAACAGATGAAACCCAAGGGAAATGCAGATGTCCTGTCCCTGGTTTTGTTCTCTAGGTTTTGGTTTGTTGCAAAGAAGGATTCTAAGGGGTACGGAAATAAAAGCATCAAGAAAATTAACTTGGGACCTTGAAACTAACTGTAGTAGAGACTCTCAGGGAAATCGATCCAATGTCACAAAAGGGTGATAGAGCGGACTCCTGTAGCATGTAGCAGTCCTTGGTAAAGTGATAAAAAGCTTTCTTATTGAAGGCCTGGCCTAAGGTCACCGAAAACAGCCCTCTACTATGGATACTGTTAGTCCAGCATCACCCTTGAAGCTGAGGACAGGATTCAATGCCCCTGATTTTAAATGTCAAATAGTTTGGCACCTAAGCCTGACTTCCCACCTATGTTCCTTGCATAGCCCATTTATGTTCCCTGCATGGTCCCTGGGGAAACAGAGACCTCAAAAACTTTGCCTAGGCTTAGGTTCCTGGCCCTAGGTGGAACAAAGAAGCCTGTGAAGGTGGCTATTTCTACCAACCAGAAAAGGATCTTGTTTGACTCGCTTAAAGTTTGGCCCTAATTTTTAGTGACTGAGGTGGTATAAATCAATCTCTGTGAATGTCACTGAAAGGCACAGTTCCCAACAGTCATTCTGCTTTCCTGTCTGAGCCAAAAAATAAGCATAACTTTATAAAATGTACGCACATGACATGCAGACATAAATATCTGCAACCATTCAGTTTATTAACAGTTTAAAATTAATTGATTGCTCCCTAATTACTTAAATTAGCCAATTTCTCCTGAGTTATCAGTGCTAGTGGGACTTTCACTGGGAGTTAGAAAGTGTATTTTTTCACTAGTGCTGTTTTTTCCAGTCTTCTGTCATGTCCACAACTGACTTCTTAATGTCCATTGTTGCTGTGAGATACCTAATCCAGCCCTGGGTGAGCTAGCTGCCTTTTTGGGTTCACCTTGCTTTGCTACTTGGTGCTCATGTGATGCCTTCTTTGGCAAAATCTCCCTTTTGTTTCCTCTCCAGCCCCTGTCCCCTTCATCTGCAAATATCTCCTGCTCAGTCTTCCCAAGGTGGCAGCTTCTTTAAACCAAAGGATGGATGCTTGGGGCATCTTTACTGTTTGAGACAACTAATTCCCATCAGTAAATTACTAAACTGTAGCCAACTGTCAGACTTTATGATGGCAGGTGTACTATATTTAGCAAAAAAAGATTTGGCATGCCTGATTACCTGTTTAGCCATAGTGTCTCCTAGTAAGCTCTCAGGGAAGTGAGAATAATATTCTAGAACAAGTACATTTTTTTTTCATGTCAGCATAATCAGACCTATGTCAGCTTTGCTCCAGAGAGATTTTTCCTTTTGTTTTTTTCTTTCTCTTTTTTTCCTTTTTTTTCTTTCCCTTTCCCTTTCCCTTTCCCTTTCCCTTTCCCTTTCCCTTTCCCTTTCCCTTTCCCTTTCCCTTTCCCTTTCCCTTTCCCTTTCCCTTTCCCTTTCCCTTTCCCTTTCCCTTTCCCTTTCCCTTTCCCTTTCCCTTTCCCTTTCCCTTTCCCTTTCCCTTTCCCTTTCCCATCTCTTTCTCTTTTGCTTCTTTTTTTTTTGTTTGTTTTTTGTTTTGGTTGTTTATTATTTCCCCGAGTCACTGACATTGGATTTTTGTAACTTGGACTGGGCTTATATTTTTGGCATGTATAGCACGCCTTGAAAATTTCTTAAATGTCAATTTATATTTGTCTAGCTTTGTTCCTTTTTATATACCTCTTCAGGATTTTTCTTAGGTTTTTCAATTCTTAACTAGCCCTAGTAAATCCCCGCAATTAGTTGCAGAGACTGGGTGCAGCCATAAAGTGGGACAAATAGAAAGAAGAGGTCTGGGCTGGTTTCTTGTATCCTACGTGCTTGTCACTACCCAGCTTGGCCACTTTGGTTGCCCTGGTGGTGTCTCCTCAGGACTGGGATATTATGTAGTTCCTCCCTGTGTGTGCAGGTTCTCTGTGTTGTTTTAGCAAGGAAAGTATGACTTTTGTTAGGCATTTGTTTGTGCTAATTCAAAGAATAAGCTCAGAGAAAACCTCTGCACTGTGCTCCTTTGCACTGCCAGCAGATGTTACAGAGAGGCGCTGAAGTGTTAATCTGTCTGCAAAGTTTGGTTTCAGCTTACCACCCACATGAAAAAAAACCAAACATATGTATTTTCAGGAGGCTGTGAGGTTTATGGTCAAGATTGAGAATAACTGCCTCTTATAAATAAGTACATGTTACTTACTACACCTATATGTGAAGCCTAAGCCTTATTCTCCATTTAAGTGCATCAGTGCAAAGAACCCTGTGTCTCTCTCACCTTTAGTTTTCACTATGCTGCTGTAAAAGATCATTAGTGGTGCCCTCCCTGAGCAACTGCATTTTACGCTTACGATAATAGCACCTTATGGCTGGGGCCTTTTAAATGAATGCTTTGTGTCTGCATTTTGTTACTGAAATTTGCATCACATTTGCATCCAGGGAGCATCTCTGCCTGTCACATGTTTGGAAAGTTAGGATGGTGCCTACTTTTCTACACTGCTCACCTGTGCTTTTTCCCTTTATTTTGTAGGATAACTGGAAATGATTTATCTGATTGACTTAAACATCATGCAGGATCAAATTATCTATTCAGTTTTGTGTTCACAATCTTTTGAGGCAGCCCAAAGCCTTAAGTAATGCTGCTCTAGTGTACCATCCCAGAGCTACCCATGTCAGCTATGCAGAGCTCTGTGTTGTCCACAGTGTGACATGCTTGTAGAGAGCTGGGTAAGTTGTTGGATCCAACCTAAACGTGTGGCCATGATGCCTCCAAAAATATATCCTGAATGAGCAGAGATGTTTGTAATTTCTTGTAGAGGCACATGCCAAAAGTTCTGACTTCTCAAGTTGTTATTTTTCTCTTTAAGGATAGCAGGAGACATTTTCTATTTGCCTCTCAGTTTGGAAACACCTATAGGAGACATTCCATTCTCTCCAGTATCACCATTTAGACCTTTACTTGCTCAATCTCATGACAATAAGACCGCCTCTTTTTTTTTTTTTTTCTTTCCCTTTTTCTTCAACAAAAAACTGTTTCCTGAGGGCTGTAATGGCCAAGAAGTTCAGCTGTGTCCTGAGAACTTCTCTGTTTGCATTTCCAAAGTGGTTTTAGTCCGCTACCTCTCTGCTGCATATACTTCCTTGACAACTTTACATCTTTAATTTTAAGCCAAGTAATGGGTGGGCTTTCTTTTCTTTATTCCCCGCTCTCTCACCCATCCCCCCCACCCTGGAGATATGACAATTGCCATATATCAGGGATTTCTGCTAAATGAAAAATCTTCTTGTTTGTCTTCATGAGAAGCAGAAAACTCTAAAGAAATGTTTTTCTTTTTCCTTGCTTGATTGTTATAAATGTTTACATGGTGAAAAACAAAGAGTGCAATCTACACAGGTATGTACTAATGAAAGGAAATAGGAACCTCACCAATCCTGTTGCTTAAGCACACACATTAGCTCCTGTTAATTGTTCCCTCTTTGCAGTGTCAAAATTCAAAATACTCACTTATATACGTGCAGTCTGCAAACTTAGCTACAGCCACATGACCTTATTGCATAGCCTGAAGCTGGAGAATTTCTCCCCGTCATCATTCTACCTGACTCAAGCTCCTGTGGCTGAAACACAACATTTCCTTCTGAAAGCTAAGCCAGTTTTGATCTTGTTAGTGCCGTCAAAGGGAGGGAAATGAGTTTATATAATGCAGGTGTTGATGATTCGTGCTATGTTCCTCCTCTCATGGCAGTGACAGGGCTTATGCCATGATGTGGCTTTGAAAGCCCCAGCTGTGTCTCTGAGCATGAGATGCTATGTGTCTGAGCAAACTTGTAGAAATGATATTCTTTAGACTTGCAACAAGAATAACACCAGCTGATATGTATCAAGGCCTCTATTTATTTTAGCCAGTTTTTTCTGTTGTTGATAGAGTGATGACTAACACTTCTTTCTTAATGGAGAACAAAATAGGGTGGATAAAACATAGTGAAAAATTAAATCAAAGGCATCTGTGATTACTGAAAGACAGCATTCAACAGTAGGGAAACACTTTGGGAACCTGGGAGCTCTTTCATTTTAGTGCCTTCAGTTTAAATGTCAAGCATCAATATGATATTTTCTTGACTCTATAGAATTTAGGTTCAGAATCTACTTTAAAAAAAAGCAAAAAACAAAAAAAAGTTTTCTAAAACTTGCTGGTCCATGTGTTAAGGGTCTCATTCAACCTTCACTCAGTTATCCAGTGTAAATAGGACAATGCTAAATGACGTAAGTGGAGGGGTCAATGCATGTGTGAAGAGCAAGGCTTCTACTCCTTGAGACAATGTACTTGCCCAAGTGAAAGCTGTGGAGACATTGAAAGAGGTGATTCATGGCTTGAAGAAGTTGAGAGCTATTCAGGATATTTTTTCAACTAATAATGAAAAGATTTTAATGTAGAAACTGAAAAGCTTATGAAAATGACAGGCATCTGTTATCCCTTACAATTTAGAAGCACCGAGAACATTCTGCCTTGAGTAAAATAACTCAGCTGTGTGCCAAGAAAGATTGCTTCCTCTTCACTGTTGGTAAGACTTATTCCCTGTTTCATAAGATAAACAGGAAGTTCTAAAGAGGGAAAATAAGATGGGCAAAGAATATCCACTGGCATCTGTCAACCCAGGGCATCTTATTGTCAGTCCGGCAAGCTGGTGGGTTTTTTCAAGTCAGATTTCTCCATTGTATTGGACATACTTGATTTTAACCAAGGAAGATTCTTAGATGCTTTGAACTGATTCTTTGGTAAACATAAGCAAACCTAAATAGCTTCTACATTGTAGTTTATTGTGTAAGTGTTGGTTCATAATAAATCATTGTAGTCTGTAGAAACAAGCTTGAAACAAGTGCATAAATATTAGATAGCCTCAGGAATAAAGACATTTTTAGCAGATTTATTGAGCGTGGTTTTCCAAATCCATTGGGTAATCCAAAATCCCCATAGTCATTTAAGGACCAACATGTACTGCCATTTATAGTAATGTAAATCCAGTGTAGCTGTGTTGAAGTCAATAGAGTTATTCAAAATTAACATAAAAAAATAAATAGAGTTTGGCCTATGAAATATAAATAATATAATTGCCTGAAATTCTATCCATTAGGATAAAGGAATAAAAATTCTATACCTCTGCAGGAATAAGAAATGATCTGTATTATGTGAGTAAATTTAGGTAATATGATTATCCTGATTTCATTCATGTAATAAAGTTCTTATGCCCTAATCGGAAACCTTGAAGTAGAAGTTATGAGTTTAGAAAAAAAATAGCTGTTCTACTTTTATTAATTCCATCAGGGGAAAAAAAAAATATAGGAAGGACCAGCTCTGTAGCTTTTGCAAAGTAGAAGTATCCAGACCACTTCTGTTTGGAGGCCCTATTTTTTTGGAGGAAGTGCTAGAAAATGAGAACACTTCCTATATCCTTAGTAGCTGATGCTCTCTAGATGTCTCCTATCACTAGCAAGAGTCTTTTGGGGGTGGCCATGTTGTAGCTTGGTTACCTGAAGCCTAAATTACCCTTACACAGGTTGTCCTCTTCTCTACTCTTAAATACACTTACAAGATGAAGTTTGCCTGTGCATTCAGTGAGCAGGTGGAGATGGGAGTCCAGGAGAGATATAACTTCAAGGCATACATCTGCAGTAAAACCACTCATGTCACAGTCCTGATTGTGTAAGAGAAGGACAAAAGTCCTAGCGCTCCTTAGTTTACCCCATGAGAGTGCCTTTGGGGACTCCCTAAAATGCAAAATCTTGTTTTCTCCCCTCAGAGCAGACCTGACCACCAAGACTGAGCAGAGAGTGGGCAGTGGGACCTGATCCAAAATGCAGCTGATGAAAATGGAGATGCATCCTGAGACTCCTGGGCAACGAATGGAACACCATTAACCCTCTTCTGTCAAGCTGTGGGGATGTTGCAAGGGGCAATACATTGGGTGAAGGAAAGTGCTTACCCAAAGGTGATATTGCAGTTCTTGCTGGAAGGTGGAGCGAAAGGGAAGGGATGTATGTGGCACAGTAACACCTTCTCCCTAGTGTGTGTGATTCCACAATCATAAGTAGTTAAGTCTCAGCACAACCTAGCAGGTCTATACCACACAATGTGGGGTGCTTTTGCCCAGGGTCATTGTTTGAGGTCCTAACAGGGACCCAAGTTCCCATGGGTGGCCTCACAGAGCACAGTAGACACCATTTCAACCTTTCCTGTTAGGACACAACTGCTGACTTACTCTCTGCCCTGCTATCCATCAGCAACAGACTCATTCACAACTACAGGGGACAGGGGACGACTTCGGGACATTGTGTCGTATATTTGAGTGCTTGATTTATGAAACGTAGCAAAGGCAAACCAAAGCTGGAACAACATGTCCATAGGAAATCTCCCTGTGCTTCAGCTAGGAGACATGCCTTTAAATGCAACCTCAAAACATTTATTATAAAATGGAACAATTTGTATTGTATTCAATAATGTTTTCAAAGGATTGTCAACCTCTATCTGCAGGTGCCTTTTCTTACAACATATATTCTATAGTACTCATTTTCCCCCCTCTCAATAACCATATAACAGAGATATGCATTACAGAAAATGCGTATAGGTTTGCTTCTATTATAGTCATGATCAAAAGGCTATGATATATTGAAATATTTGCTTTGTACAAATACATCTGTTATCAGAAGGTTCCTTAACATAAATGGTGTATTTTCTATAATGTGCTCCGTCTAATGAATGGTTCGGTGAAGGCATGAGAACAGAGCTATGTGGGGAGAATGCAGTAATTTCTCTTTAACATGCAGGAATTCTGAATACAAGTAAATGCATGCCAAATTTTATTGCTTCTAAATCTGAATAATTGTATTTCTGAGCTGTGCATCTGGGTAGATAATAAAGCCACAAAACAATTTAATGAAACATATAAAAAATCAAATGACATTACTAAATATTATAATATGCAGAAAATATATTTTGCATATTGTCACCTAATCTTTCATCCACATACTAACAAATAATGCAACAATAATTGAAAGTCTTATTATCCATCTACGTAAATTGAGACCAAATTTACCTTGTTTCCTTTTCTTTGTATGTGTGTGTGTGTGAACATAAAAGTGAGATTGATATTATTGCTTTATGTTTATGGTACATTTTTTCCATAACTAAGGTGACCAACATAAGTCTTTTTCCCATTGAAATCAGTCCTCAACTCATATTGTGATTTTGTTACTTAGCCAAATACTTTAAAGGGGTAAGACTTGAATACATGGCCTTCAACGTTTCCCCACTTTGATGCATAATTCTGCAGGAATGAAACCTGGAATAGCATAAAGAAAGCGGTAGTCCTCATATACAAATTCATCATCTGAAATTCACAGGTATGAGGTGCCCTCACCATAGATTACAGTCAAAGGACAGGTGTGGGTAATGCAGAGGGCAGTACTGCTGACTCATTCCCAAAGGCTATTTTAGGATGAGGTGAACTGCCCTTTGGTGGAATGTGTTTCTTTCTGTTGACTCTAAAGGAATCCTAAATGGCTAGCTTAGACTTAGATGTCTAACTTTTAGAGGACCACATAAGGAAACAAGAATCCCATCTAAAGAGTTTAAAATACTCACAAGCTCCAGGAGGGAGGGATCTCTTTTGTTCTTGCAATGATTCTAGCCCTTTGTCACTGATTTATTCTGCTCTGCCATGGAAGAGGTCACTGCAGACTTCCAGCTGGTTGTAATGTCTGGATTTAAAGGACAGTGATCTGAAGTGTCTGCCTCAAAATGTCTTTTGCAAAGGTGAACCTGTATCATCAAAGGCCACACAAACAGTAGGAAAAGGACTGAATTTCCCAAAGACCTGAGCTTGGTAATGTTCATCTGGCTTTACTCATGACAGCTGTCTCCCCTTTCTTTCCTTGTGATGTGTTGGCCCAGATTTTGACATGTTTGCACAGAGCAATGTCCTATGCCACAGGATACCCAGTTGAAATTGGTGCTAGAAATTGTGCCAGGTTAAAGGGGTAAGACTCTGCCCTGTTTCAAGAAAATAAAACAAACTCCTTTTTGACAGTTACTGCCTGCACTCATAGAGAAGGATTACCACCACCATACGACCTATCCTTTTGATACTGGAAGGAAATCTGTTCCATCCTCTTTGTTTTACTTTCTTAAACACATCAGGTCAAGTTCAGAGTATAAATATGCTGGAAAATAGAAATAAGAAAGTGCTACACAGAAATTTGCTACAGTGAAATGGTGAGTAGAATAATGAATGCTTATATAAGGATTCCACTTCCTTGATTTAAGAATCAAATATCTGTAGACAGGTTTTCCTCTCATTCACACAGGAGTAATATGCAGAAAAAACTTGGCCCTTAGTCTAAGAAAGGAAGTTTTGAGGATAAGGAATTTTATTTGACTTCAAAGAATATGAATCGGTTCTTTCTATTCTGTAGTCAATTATTCCCTTTCAATGCAAGTCCCATTGGGAATAAAGCTTTCTCTGATGAGGTTTAGCTTTACAGTCCACTGCAATCCCCTCAACTCTCTTTTCCTCCTTTTCTCCATTTCTCTTCTCTTCTCTTCTCTTCTCTTCTCTTCTCTTCTCTTCTCTTCTCTTCTCTTCTCTTCTCTTCTCTTCTCTTCTCTTCTCTTCTCTTCTCTTCTCTTCTCTTCTCTTCTCTTCTCTTCTCTTCTCTTCTCTTCTCTTCTCTTCTCTTCTCTCCTCCCCTCTCCTCTCCTCCCCTCTCCTCTCCTCCCCTCTCCTCTCCTCTCCTCTCCTCTCCTCTCCTCTCCTCTCCTCTCCTCTCCTCTCCTCTCCTCTCCTCTCCTCTCCTCTCCTCTCCTCTCCTCTCCTCTCCTCTCCTCTCCTCTCCTCTCCTCTCCTCTCCTCTCCTCTCCTCTCCTCTCCTCTCCTCTCCTCTCCTCTCCTCTCCTCTCCTCTCCTCTCCTCTCCTCTCCTCTCCTCTCCTCTCCTCTCCTCTCCTCTCCTCTCCTCTCCTCTCCTCTCCTCCTTTCTCTCTTCCTCTCTCTCAAATTTTGCTAAAAGGGTGACAAATCTTTGAAACTTACATGAAAAATGTTATGTTGTACTGTCTATACATTGTCTAACAGGATATTTATGCATCAGAGATTTGTTGTATATATGATTTATGATGCCATATAATACAACAGGCCATGATCTGGGATTAAATAGCTGTCTACTTCCTAAAAAAAAAAAGATTTTTAAAAAAATAAAATAAATTTATAATCCAGGCTATTTTAACTTATTATTCTAAATTGAATTCTTTATTTGAACAAGTACTAACAGTCTTTAATTTTTGTTAGTATTTTAAAATATTAAAAACTATCCATTCAAAATATAAGGTGCATATAAATAATATTGCTTACTTATTCTTTAGCCAGTATAAAAAATGGAGCACTGTATGCTTAAAATAAATCTCCTTGCAATTACGATTTCTGATGGTATTGAAGGTGGTGAAATGTTTGTCTTAGAATTAATGTGAACTCATATGAGTTTTTGAGTGGGGTCCAAGTTAAATTTTTTAAATGGAAATTTACTTTTGGAAGTGAAACATAATTGTGAAGTTCAGTCCTAGATTAAAATTGGATTTTTTTTTTTTTAAGTTCTGAAAATCAAGGTTTTGCAGCTACATTTTCAAAAAAAATACTAAGTATTGATCTTCCCCTCCCATGATATTCTCTGCTTAGATATGACCATTTGGAGATATTTAGCTGGAAACAGACCCATTCAGAAAACCTTTCCCATAGCTGTATAAACAGTTTGTTTCTCACTTATATAGACACTATAAATTTAATTCAGGATTAATACAGAGGTTTGATACACTTGCTATTTTCTGTAATTTAGCTATATCTAATCCATCTTTCTCTGAGCCATAAAATTTGAGAAATAAACTAGCAGAAATAAATCAGGGGATATCAAAATGATCGGAACTTGTTAGGGAGATGTGATTTCTCTGTTTCAAAGTGATGTATAAATGGGGTGTGGGGCAGAAAATTGGAAAAAGCAGATATTTTTCCCCCCTAGTTTTTATGCATTTCTAAACTTTCCTAACAGTGCATTAAAAATGTAATTTAACCTACTAGATCTGAAGTGTTAAATATCTCCATATGATGCCTTAAATGCAAACAACAAAATATTCCAAAATTGTAATTGGAAATGAGAAAGTGAAATAGATTGTAAACCTGAACTGAAACTGATTTTCCAATTTCAGTGTCCCATTATGCAGAAGCATAAAACACAACAAAAAAGGAGATCAGATTCTTCATTAAAAAATTGAGAACCAAATTACTCACCCTGGAGTCACTATCTAGAAATGGGCAAGGTTGCAGACAACTCGGGGGATTCATATAGGGAGAAGCTATGCTTATCTTTTCCTTTTTATAGGTGAGAGAGAAGGCTTGGTATTTTTTGCTCTTGCTATAAAGCTTCATGATATTGGAAAAAGGGGTGAGATTCTGTGATCTAAGGTGAAATTTATCCAGACAAGGAAATATCTCTTTTTTAGATACTCAGCTTTACTTTCATGTTCTTCCCCTTTAATGTTAAATGGGTCACAGGACTTACAACCTTCCCATCTTTTCAAACTGTCCCTGCTTCTTTCTGCTGCTTGAGAGAACCAACAATGATTAGAATTGCTTAATATTTCAGTTAGAATTGTGGGGTGGAAATACTCAAGCTTATTGGTAAGCAAAGTAGGCAACACTGGTCTCACTGGTAGCAGGAAGATGAGTGGTGTAGCATCAGACATTATATACTTGGAAGAAATAAAAAAAAATCAGGAAAAATATAAATAAAAAAGAGTGCAAAGTTTTATTATCAAGCACGGCTGTCACTTCATGAAACCAGAGTCATATATAAGATATATGTGACATACTAATAGGAAGTAATTTACCCAAGGATGTTTTTGTGCCTTGAAGTGCCTTCAACATTTCTGCTTTGAAAACTTTGCAAGTGTGTATGCATCAGAGCAGTTACCGAGCCGCTGAAGTTCCCAATTTGTGCACAATGTGACTTTTATAATGCTATTAAACTCATCTCATGGAAAGCGGTGTGCACAAAACAATGATACATGAGATCTCAAGGAGGCTGCAGAGCGGGGGAGAAGGCTGGTGTTAGGAGAAAGCTTTTATAAAGTCACTTTGAGAATGTACCTCCGCTCCAGAAACCTTCTGTTTATTCACATTGGAAATTATCTCTTGCACTTTGGGCTGAGATTCATGCTGCTTGCTTTCTTCAACCCCTCTGTATAATAAATTACATGCAATTTTTTATCTCTCTCTTTAAAGTAAATTTAGTGTTGATGAGATTCAGGAGATTGACAGCCCTGGTAATTGAACTCATGTATTTATCTCTAGCATGGGGCAGTGACAGACAAAGATTCCTCCTGTCCCGTGAGCTCTAACTTGAAGGGATGGCCCCAGCTGAAGACACAGTATCTGTAACTCTACTGGTCATGCAATCATCAATAAAATCTCACTGTTTCCAACTGAAGCATGACCTTTTTCTCTGGTACCCTTGCTCCTATCTTGCCCACTTGCCCTGCCTTTTTCTCTTTTGACATCTAGACTGTAAATTCTGGGGAATTTTTGTAAGCTCCACGAGCAGCTCCGTACTCATGGAGCTCAATTCTGGGTACAGTTTATTGGAACATGAACAAACCTCACAATTATACAACTGAAAATCTCATTGTTCCTCCTTGTTGCATGCTGGGACAGTTCAGAGTTTTTCCCCATGGAGCTAAACTCAGGGCAACGGATTAATTTCCTGCAGAAAAACTGAGATGGTGATAGACCTGAGGAGGACACACTGATTTTCCTGTGTGATAGGGAAGTCTAAAACTGAGATTTTTCTTTTTCCATTTGTAAAATACAAACAAACCTTGAGAACAAACAAATAAACCTCTTGTTGCAAAATGAAATTCCTGGGAGGAAAAACAACTTGAGGGAGGTGAAGGTCAGTCCAAATATTTTGATGTGATAAATCCTGAAGTTTTCATTGAGAGTAAAACTATACATTTTTTTTTAATGCACAAAAGCAATTCTTTTTTAAGCTATTTCAAAATTTAAAGGTATCCCATGTGGAAAGTATTGCTGCAGAATACTTTGTCATCATCATTGTGTTTCATTTGTTTTTCTCATCACATGAAATTTGCTTGAAAACAATACATTTTGGGGACATTTTGAAAGATGTAATTTTCATTATCAGGCAGACATTCTGACAGCATTGCTTTGAACAGCTCTAAATGGCAGTGACTATGGCTCTGAAACTCTCAGCCCAATTTATGGCATCTAAACTAGGAGTGCAGTTATTGTGGAGTTCTGTTGCCAGTGGAGGGAGGAAGACAAAGAAACACTTCCGAAAAGCAACAGAGGACCTTCAGATCTGACTCTTCAGTCTTCTCTGGTCACACTGGCAGAAGTGAAATTATAATAGTACAAGCCTTAGTTACCACCCATGAATCCATCAGATATGGTAGCCATGTGACACCCATGTGAACTCCACAACTACCACTCTGGTTTTGTCAGCCAGGTGAAGAACAGTAAAGGTATGGATGTCATGGTGAAGACTCTAAACTACTCTGTCAGTACAGCCCTTTGCTGCATAAAGACTTAGGACAGAGAGTCCTTAGTCATAGATTTAAATATGTGGTAAATATGCAGGCTTAGATTAAATAGAGGGTCGTGAAGCACTGTGACAAATTGTCTAGAGAATCTGTGGATGCTCCCTGGCAGTGTTCAAGGCCAGGTTAGATGGGGCTTTAAGCACCCAGGTCTAGTGGAGGGTGTGCATGGCCATAACAGGGGTTTGGAACTAGTGTGTTCCAACCAAACCATTCTGTGATTCTATGAAATAACTAGGAAAAAGTAAAACTCAATACGGCTGGGTTTAGGTATAGTAACCGGTTTAGTTAGAAAAAGATATAGTCTTGGCTCTGCCCTCTTTCTCCACTGGTCTTCAGAGCTGAAGTGTCATAGAATCATTAATAAAAAAATAACCTTTTACATTAAAGAGCAGAAAAAGCAGTGGAAGAAGGTGAACCATGATAACTTGGATGATGTAATTAATACATTACCTTTGTTCATACCTCCTTCCTTCTAATGACACAGGTCGGGGCTTTGTCTGGACTTTTGGATGTGGAAACTTCTATATCACTTTTAGCCTCTGCTTCTCCCCTCTCCCCTTGAATATTCAGGGCGAGTCATACTTTTTATTTTTCACTTGACATCAATGCATTGTATTAAATATAGGATTTGAGACTTGGCAAATCAACAAACACATTGTACCCCTATGGAGACAAAAGGTGACTGAACAGTTTAGCCAGCTGACATACAGGCAGAAGTAATGCTCCACAGTAAGAGGATTGCCGACTCTATTGTTGGGCCCAAAACAGGAACCAACTTATTGTAACATTAATTTCCCATCTCACATGGAAGTTATTTACGGGAGAATACTAACAAACAAACAGATCCCACAGCTTAATCCTATTGTCACCCTGATGGATTTATATTTGCTGCTGGGTTGTAGGGGTGGAATGAGGCTGCTTTGTTATTATTTCAACCGCATTTGTTGGGGGGAAAAACAACCCCAGGATTAGGAAAACATGACTTGTGCTACCTTTAGATAGTCAGGAAATGCTGTTCTGTTAGTGTAGGTATAAGATGACTAAAATTATATCTTAGTGATGCAGAAATTCTTCACTTGGGGATGATAGAAATATTTTTAACTGTAATTAAGACTTGTGAAATGTCTCTCTTTTTTTTGGCTACATCTGTTCTTATGACTCCATCTCAGTTCTCATTTGCCTTTTTTCAATATGTATAGCAGCAGTCACAGCAGTGCACGGGGCCAAATGTAGTAGTTATTTGGTGTAGTGCAGTTTCCTACCATCTACATCTTGGAAATATCTGTAGAAGTTCACCTATAGGTGTGTAGTTAGTCTGTAACTCCAACATGTGACATTAGTTAGCTTTGTGGTTACAAGCAACTACATTACTGACATCAAATAGCAACAGCAGACATCTCCAGTAGACTAGGCTAATATTTAGTTATCCAGGTCTGGACTAGTTTTCAGACCCTCTAGCAATCTTTTATTTAGCACAAAGCTGTTTAACTTTACATGCACAGAAAGGCATACACATCTTTGGATTACCAAGCAGATATACTGAAGATTCAGTTTAGTCAGACATTTAGCTGATGTTGGTCGTCATAATTCCACTAAAGTCCATAAGTGTCACAGTGATTTCCATAAGTAAGAATGTACCTGTAGCTTTTATGGCTTTCTTGAAAGTGATTGTTCCTTTTCAAGATAGTCATGGTCAGAGTTAGTGATACAGGAGGAAGTCAGGAGTTCGCGTTATCTGTGTTGAAATCGCAAATCTGGGTCATTTACAGGTAGTCACCAATTCTTCTGCTCAGCAATTCAAGACAAGTTCTATTTAGAAAGCAAAACAAAAACCCACAAATGTTTTGGGGTCAAAATGACCTCCACATTTTTTTCAGAAATGTCTATGCATGGCTTTTCTGTTGATTTTGTTTGTTTGTTTGTTTCTAAATTTGTTGAAACCAATTCCGTGCAAATGTATTTTCAAAATTTTTACATTAATTATGCTTAAGTGGAAAAAATAGAAAATAAAAAAGTCCTAACATTTTAAATGGCTTGTGAACAGTATTTACTCATTTTTCATCCAGATTTAACTGGAAAATCTTTCTTCCTTGAGGCACATCCAAATGCTGTTTTCCTCTCCTCTTCATTTGATTGCATGAGACTAATGTCCTGAATGGCACCATGGCTCTTTCTAATGTTCTTTGTTATGTCTTTTTATTATGTGTATGTTTTTTTTTGCTCATGTATGCATATTATTTTTTCCTGCTCAATACTTTATTCCATACAGATGGAACACATGCAAGGGCCTGTCAGCCTGACAGTCTTTCTCAGTCTTCTTTAAAAATAATCTCTTTAAGTATTTCTTGATCCAGATCTCTGCCTTATGCTCTTCAGAGCAAGGAACATATCTGATTTTTAGGTACAAAGAGTTCCTTTCTACAATTAGTAAAAGCATTTTCAAGGGTGGAAATCTGATACACAGTTCTCAAAAAAGTTGACAATATGCAAAATATCAACCAGTCCTGTTTGCATAATCCTGGTGCTAGCATAAAGTTTTTATTCCTTCCTTCACACAGATTTGAAGCACATCTATTGAAAGTGTGTGCCTATACCATTTTAAATCCTATGTGAGGTTCCCCAACCCCCTCTTATAGCCTGCTCTTGAACTTTAGCAGCCACCTTCCAGCCCAAATCTGAATCTTTGGTCAGAGATTACTGCAAATTCTAGCTCAGTTGCTCATTTGCAATTAATATAACTATAGCTATTTACAAATTATGAATTTGGGATTCATTCCACCTAATTTTAGTCATCTGCAGGGTGAGTCTCTATATAAGAGCTTTTTTTTTCTGAGTTCTAGCTGTGATGATTGTGGAACTCTACTGAAGGATTCCTCTGATCAAATTATATGCTTACTTCAGGCAGAACTTGATTATTCTGATGATGATGATGATAATAATAATAGTAATAATGCCCTAAATGTCCAGAATTTTCTGAGCTGTCTTGGTTCCTTCTGCAGTCAGCAGGGAGAGAGTGCTGGGAGGAATTGTCTTTGGGAGGTGGCTATCCCTCATGCTTTGCCTTAAAGGAAGATTACATGCCTAATTTTAAAGACAGCTGAAGTGGTCTGCTGTGAAACCCACCCTTGGTTGCTTATGTGGGATAATGTCAAACTTTTTTAAAGTGCTTTTAAAGAAACACATCCTTCTTGCCTTGAAAATTAATTTGAATCTACTTTGGTTTGGAAAGTTTTTTCTGGTCTTTATTTGCAGAGGAATATAGGGTAGTTGCCTGCTTACTTATTTCAATGTTTCTTTGCCTGGGTAATAGATAATAATGTCACAGGCTTTAATTATTTATTATTAACACTATTATAACACTGATAATATATAAACATATTTAGAATCACATTATGTTAGATGTTGTAAAAATGAATCAAATGGTACAATATCTATTCTACAGAATTTGCAGCCTGAAAGTTTGTAACAGAAGTCTTCTAATAGAGAGGTGAGTTGGTAAGGAGAAAAAAAAATAATTATACAAAATCCATAGCCAGTCAGCAGTAGCAATTATAAGTCATTACCTAATATTTTTCAGTGGTTTAACATGTTTGGATGACAGTCTCTAGACAGGCTAATGCCAGTGTAAGTGAATCATATAGGGAATGAGTGCTTGTAAGCAGACTTGCTGTGCTTGGGAGAATAAATGTTTGTTATTCCCCGCCCCTCTCCCTCTCCTCCCCAATCACCCTCCGCACCCCAATTTGCTGCAAAATCTTTGGAACAGCATTTCATTTATATTTAGTAAGAGTCATTGTTATGGAAATGAATTGCTTTACATTTAACGCACAACAGTTCAGCAAAAAGATTATGAACTTTTTTTTAAAATGAAACCTATTTTTGCAGTGCTTATATTAAGTTTGGTCTAGTGGATTTGATTGGAGAAAAAATATACCATGACAGGAGAAACAGATTAGCTATGGGGGAGGGGGAATACATGTTAGACTAAAACAAGCAGAATAAACATACACAGAAGTCTATACTGATTTAACACATAGCCTTCTCTCTAGGACAGTGTCATGCTGTCATGCCTTAGGCACAAAGGTGATGCTAGCAGTGCGGTTATCCTAGACAACATCCACAGTTATCACAGAAAAGGAGTCACCTATTGAGAACTATTTGCAGCATAGCTGGGGTGATTCTCAGCCCAAAGACCTGATACTGATAAGACTAGATAAGTGCTTGGATTTGTGCATCCGGAGCTGATGTAGCTGATTTAATTAGACAATACAGTGTAATTTACTAATTTACATGTATACATGTGTACTGACCTATGCAGGATTGTGACCTAAAGCCACAAGACAAGTAAGCTTAATTACTCTCAAGCACCTGTGTGAGAACAGAATCATATTTGCTAGCTGTCCTAACCAGAACATAAAGTCCAACCACTGTAGGATGATCTGTACTATGGAAACTTCATTTTGCATCCTGTACTCCATAAACGAAGTAACTAGCTAAATGAAAAACATATATGGCAGATTATATGTATATATGTATGTATATGTATAAACCAGATTTTGGATATGACTTTTGCTGTTAGGGATGCTGAGCTGGTTCTCTGTTACAGGGAGTTCCTGCTGCATTAAGGTACAGCCATTCCTCTACCTGGATCACTGTACAAACACAATTGCACATGGTTGCTAAAATGAAATAATACCTTTTTTTTCACCTTTGTCATATTTTAGATGTTAGAAGCATCATGCATACTGAGAGTAGAGTGAGGCCCTACGACCTACAGAGATGGAGGTATCTACGTATTCATGGGGACTCCCACCCTCATTTCTATAAAATCACTATGCAGCATATGGTAAATGATAAAGTCATTGATTGAAGAGATTTATATTAACATCATTGACTAAATACCTTAGTCAACTAAAGATGTTTAGAGGAGTAGTCCTGACAAAGGCTGCTGTTCTACATCTTGTCTGGTGTGGATTCCCTGGTGTTTAATGAGAGGTGGTGTTACTAAGTTTTCTCTTGTGGTATCTCCTTGTATTTGAGCCAACAATTTCTTTAAGTACATAGAATCATAGGTTTTATTATTTTTTTTTTTATTTCTATCTGTCTGGTTGAAACTCGTTAATGGATTAAAGAACTACTGTAACAGAGTTTGAAATTCTGACACATATTTTGTGATCAGAAGTATTAGATTTTCTTAGAAAATTGCTGAAAAACTGCAGTTATCCCTCAAAGTGGCCCAAAAACGTAATAGCTTGAAGTCTACAAATCATGCTATTGACTTCTTAACATGTGTTATTTATATTCTTCTCCCTTGCCTTCTATACCTATTGCCTGCTTTGCTCATTAAAAATTAACTATTTAAATAGGCAAAACTGGCAATGGGTAGTACCTCAGTCTTGCCTATCATAACGGAATACATATCTTAGTTGTTCTTGAGGTGGTGTTGCACTGTATCTAATAAATAATAGTGACAAACTGCAAACACCATGGAAAGTTGCATTGATTATAATATTAATTCAAGAACAAACAAGATAGATTTTTTCTTTAATTCAGGGGGAACAAAACACAGCATAGAAATTGAACATAAACAGAGTTGGGATCTGCAATTCATTTTTCTTGTTTACTATGAAATTTGGCTTAGTTAAGTTTCAAAAATGCTAATGAGGAAATAAATTAGGTAGCAATTTTCCAAGGCAATATTTCATTGGATTTGTATTTGTTTACTTTTATCTATATTTATCCCCGTTAACCCCTTTTTTCCTGGCCATCCAATTTAATTCATTTTGGTTTTTTACTTCTTTCTATATTTGCTTATTTGTTTGATATGTTTGCATTTATGTTTCCAAGAAATTAATATCTACATTCATAGAAAAGAGAGGACGGAAGAGAGAAATAACCCACTTTGAGGGCCCTGTACTCTATTCTTATCTCACTGTCAGCTGAATAACCACATCACTCACACTGGATTTCCAAAAAGCTCTTGACATTTGACTAGCTCTATTCACACTAAAGTCAATGGTAGTTCATTGAAGCCACTGAGATCAGGCTTAGGCCAGCAGTAATCACTTTTGAAAATTCCATCCTTAATCTCCAATAATTTCTATTGACCTTTGTGGAAGGAAACTTTGACTGTAATGAAACCTGAAAACAAGGGGCAGATTAAGATTTTTTTTTTTATCTTAAGGCCAAACTATATACTTGTAAGTTTAAATGTAACTCTCCTGTAAGGGTTTTTTTTTGGGGTTTGGGTTTGCTTTTTTTCTTTTCCAGTGGGAACCACGATCACCCTCATAAGAGAAAGTTTAAGAGTAAATTATTGCAAGACATGAAAGGCATATGTCTCAACATAATGACGTAGCACTGTAATTCCCTTAAGTTTTGCTCTTGGTAACATTGTTAGCACACGGGCATCAGTCTGAGTAGAGGAAAGACAATGCACTTGCATTAGAAAATTCATCTGCAATGCAATTCCTTTCCGTTCCACAGGATTGTCACCATTAAGAAGTCAATTTTCAAACCCCATATAGTGACTCTGAGAATGGCACTTGAGGACCTGCTGATATAAACCCTATCATTATCAGGTCAATCATTTCCCAAAGCAGTGACAGATATTCAACATTATTTTCAGAGATAAATGAATAGTCTTCATTGCAGCTCCTCTTCTTGTTGGCAATTTCAGTAAAGAGGCCAAGAGGTGAATAGCCTGCAGAACTTGTTCTCTTTTTTTCACGCCTGGGGTTGACTTTTTTAAGTTAAAGACCTTTTGGAGAAAGTTTGCCCTCTCATAGCCTTTTTTTGCAAAAAGTGGCCATGTATGTGAATTTCGAGCAACCAGCAACACCCATTGCTAAAGGGCAGAAGCTAACCAGGGAAAGGTCATTCCAATTCACAAAGGGCTTTGATATTTCAGAATAGCTGACTTTGTTATGAACTGAAGGAGAACCTCACATTTCAAATTCTTTGTGTTAAAGAAAAAAATGTCATGGTCCTCAGGAAACCCACCAGAAGAACCATCCTGAAGGTATGAATACTGGAAGCTCTTGGGAGGGTCGCTGCACAGAGTTTCTACAAGTTTTCTTTTTCTTTTATCCTACACATTAAAATGGGAAGCCACTTTGGTGAGTAGCAAGATGAGGAGGGGCCAATGTGTTTAGGAACTGAAGCTCCAATAGCTTTCAAGTTTTCATCCCCCCCTCCCACGTAAGGAAGAACAGTGGCATCCTAGCAATCCACATAGCCAACTAATAGAGAAAATGGGGAGAGGCACTGAACAAAGAGAAGACAAAATTTTTAATGGAACTCAGATTCCAACACAACTCTGTCAACATTCAACAGCTGTAATAAAACATTTATATGTCTATTAATCATCACTTCCTGAGGGAATAACATCCCTTGTGGTGTTTCCAATAAACAATAATGATGATGCAGCACTTCTAGAGATTGGGCTGGGTTGGTTTTTTTTTTTTCAATTTATTGCTATTCTACATTAGCCATCTAAACATAAATTTAGGGGGCACCCAAGGTACAGAAAGCAAGCTCTCACAATGCTTTCCATGCTGATTTCATTCTTTAGTTCCCACTCCCGCCCCTCGTATTTTATTAGCATATACATTCAATGTCAAATACAAGGTAGATTCAGGCAACAATTTTTGTGGGTTTTTTTTTTTTTTTAAGAACTGGGAAGTGAGTGTGCCTCCCTTCTATGGTAGATGGGTAACTGGGAATAGATAGAAAAACTTTCTAACAATAAGGGTTTATAAATGTTTTTTCAACAAAGTGATAGAACTCTAAGACATGGTGAAAAAACCAAACAAATATTTTTGTTTAGATTGTTCCCTTTTGCATGTCCATCAGGTAAGACATCAATTAGATTTTTAAGTAGCTTCAGGCAGAAAAAGTTTTATATTTCACCTTTTGAAAAGCCTCATTCTTCATTCCATGTAAACTAGATCTTTGTTCTCTGTGAAACCTCTTTGTAACATTTGTATCCCTCTAGCAAAGCCCAGACACACAGGAATTGAGGATGGCCCATTTTTTCGCTCTGCTTAGGTTTTCCCTGACCAGCCCTAAGACTTCTTGCCTTCCCTTCTATAGTTTCTAAATGCCTTCATCAAGACATTCACTGAAAGAAGATGCCTCTTTCCTACTATGCACCTCTTTAACAAGCCTCATGCTAAACAAACATCATCCATCACATAACTGGGTGACATACTTTCTCCTTAGGAAGGTGTATTCAATCGAGACATCAAATGCAGACTAAACTAACTTAGGGAATTAATACACTCTTCCGTTTCCCATTAAAAGAAGTGTTTTTTCTTTCTCGTTAATTTTCTCCCACATTTTGCTGTCTCCTCGCTTCCTCCCATGTAACAAGTAATTTTACATACGTTAAAAAAAATTTATTACAGTCAACCTTTCAATTAACTTTCCAAGTAAAATGACTGTATTAGGCAAAAGTTTGTGTAGTAGCCAATAAAATGTCAGATAATATTGAACACAGGCTTGGACTAACCTTGCAACCCAATAAGTTATTATGTGCAAATGTTACAACTTGATTTTGAAGAGAATACACATGTATGATGAAGCCATTTTATGGCTAAGCTGAGTGATTGATTACAGCATTCTGATCCATCTCAACAAGATAAACTCAGATAAAAGAATCTGTTGATATTTAAGACTTGGCAATTTATTATCCAAAGACTACTGTAAAAATGATTTTATAATTCCTTTAAGTGGGGTTTTTTTTGAAAGTAATAAACCATTTTTTTCCAGAGAAACTGACTATCATCAGAAATTCTTCTTGCCACCTAGCAGTAAATTCCACTAAGAAATAAAAATGTAACAAAACAAACATTACTGCTTGTTCTAGCTGCTTCTTGAACCTGTTGTGTGAAAGCTAGTCAAATGGGTATGTTTTTTCCTGTTAAAATTCTAAGCATTTTATTGTGCTTGAAATATTGTTATGGGCTGAATGGAAATGTAGCAAATAGGTGAAGTCAATTATTTATTATTAATAAAATTGAAATCATAACATCATAAGTAGACAAATATTATTAGTCCATATTTAATTATTACATAAGAAGAAAATAAAGAACACAACAAAGAAAAAAATCCCCCGGAGTATAACAAATCAGTTATGATTGTTATGCACACAGTAGTACCTAATCCTTCTAAGAAAGCTATGTCACCCCTCTACTGCCCCTCTGGATCCTAAAGGATCATTCTTCCCCAAGCAAAGGAAGATGTAGGCAAAGTCATTAGTTTTCCAAGTTCTCCAATAGGAAAAAGGTTGTGTTAATGGGAACGCTTCTTTTTTCCTCCTTTCTTTTTCTTTTTTTATTATTTTTTGGGGGGGGGGGTAGGGGGGGGAGAGGTGTGAGTGGTGGGGTGGAAGAAGGGGAAGGTTGGCATGGGCTATTTTTGTATTTTCTAACATCTTTATGTACTTTGTTTGCTCTTTCTTCATTGTTTGCAGTTTCATCTTACATCCCAGTTTACACAGTGAGTTCTTACATTAGATATATGGCCTTTGCTGTCTTTTTTACCCCTAAACCAATTTTTCCCCAGCTCCAAGTCTTTTCTTTCACCATTGGTGACCTACTTATAACCTTGGGGTCCACAACTAGACTGTAGACCAGGATCCATTTCTACTAACTATTATAAGTTATATACCCAATCTTTGAGAAGAGTGAGAGAACAAGAGAGGAACAAGCAGTTCCAAAGGACCAAAAGAGAGAGTATATACTCCTTATTTCAAGCAATGTTTAACACATAATGGCATGACATCAGTCCTCTGAGCTTCCATTATGCCAATTTGGATGCCAGACTATTAAGAAAATCCTGGAAGTTTTTCTGAAAACCATTGGTACAGTTTATAGTCTTTACCTCTGATCTTCATTATTGGCAAGTCTATTTCATTGCCTTCAGATTCAACAATTTTAACCTAACTGAATAGAAATCAAAACCACCTACCTTCCAACTCAAAATAATTGTCTTGGAAAGCTCCTGTGGATTTCCCTAAAAATTGGCTTGTTCTGTATCTATTGCTGTATTTAGACTTTCTGTATTTCAGACAAATATTATCTGGACTGATTTTGGTGATCTGGGAAGCAATCTATTTTGGTGGCATGGCTGCAAGAGTAAGCCAAATATCTATCATTGTGATTTTTTCCTTCTTTTTCTCTTAGTTCTGATTAGTCTCATTAATCCAATGAAGCATGTTGCTCTAGAAGCTCTTAGAGCCAGAAGAGTTTGTGTCCCTGCTCCAATTCATTTTCTATTCCTGATTTTGGGCAAGTTTTTAAAAATATTTTTTTTCCTTCCATCTCTAAAACAAAAAATGGGGAAAGTGCTGTAGCCTGATATCAAAGACAAGAAATTGCAGGATTCTGGAACCATCTAACTACATATGAATAATGATTTGCATATATTTCTTACACATATAAATAACAATAATAAATGTAGTAATAGGTAATAATACAATGAAAGTTTCATCTGAACATAAGTATCAGAAGCTGAATGAAAAGTAGTGTATCAAATGGATAATATTAACCTAAAAGTGCAAAAACCCAAAGAAATTCTATTTCATCAGCAGTTTCTGAGAGGACAATGTTTGGCTTCTTTCTGAACTAGATAAAATATAAGAAAAAATTTTGAGGATCATTGAGGAAAAGAATGTTAATCTCAAAATCCTTCCCTTTAACAAAATAATGAAGTTTTATCTTTAGTAAAGCCATTAAAAACTGGCTTATATATTAGAATCAAAGACAAAAATTGTTATATCAACTTAAAAATCATATTACAATGCAAATATCAAGTCTGTGTTCAAAAAATACTGAAAAGAAACTTTATAAAGCCATCAAAATCCTTTACATATTACTTTCAATTGAGCAGTAAATTAAATCAGTCTTATTACAGCATCACAGAATAGTAGGGGTTGGAAGCGACCCCTGGAGATCATATAGTTCAACCCCTCTGCTATAGCAGGATCACCTAGAGATTTATTTCCTAAATACATAATTTATTTCCTAAAGCTTTTCTATTTCAATGGATCCCTGTACATCACTTTATACAATTTATCAACATATTTCTGACTAGATGCAGTCTTCAGACATGCTCAGGATGTCCCTTTTCTACCAGGTACAGAAGCTAAAATTTTACATCACCTGACATTGCTGTGTATAAATAACATCTCAGAGCTCTGTCATCTATGCTTGTTCTCTCACTGGACAGACTGAGACTATCATTAAACAATTAGTGTTATACAAACTTAGATCACCCTCTGGAGAAGGTCAAAACTTTCTGTGTTGACTTTAGGTGGGACTCAGACCATCTAGTTCTCTATTTTAAAAAGTTATTTTGGATAAAAAAGTATTTTTTGTAAGAAGAATGTGACATCCTTATCTCCTATCTTACAGATTTTTGGTGATTTATTTTGGCTTTTGATCAGTATTGAAGATCAGAAATTTAGTTGCAGAGTGCATTATGGAACTCCTGGGTTATTTGGAAGTTAGCAACATTCATAAAGTAGATGCATACTGCCTTCAGAATTATTATCTAATATAACTTGTTAGTGAAGGTTATTTTTTCACCCCTTGAGGGCTTCCACGTATAGCTAAGGGTTTTGATGGTGTTACTATGAGTACCTGGGAAAAACATGCTGTGGCTTAAAGTACTCTTACTACCTTGAAAAATTTTTCACAGTTTTAATGCTATTCCTATAAAATGTATCTGTTCAGTTCAAATATGTTATTACCATTTAATTACCATCTGGAAATATACAACTGTTTTGTCACACTTTCAGTTTATTTTGAGGTAAATCGTTCTCCTAATGCTGGATCATTGAATCTCTATCTTTCACATTGTAGGTGAAGCTCAATATTAAAGCTTCATATTCTTGTGAATAAAATCGTCATCCTCAATTCACTGTATCATGAGGCACATGTACATTGCAGGAATGCAACTTCCACCATATCTTGGGTGCCAATGGATGTGCATTGTTCATTAGACTGAAAGAAGTGTAGCCATTTCTATTTACAAGGTGTTTCTGGTCTTTGCTGTGTGAGGACATGGAATGCTGTCAAGACTCAAGCGGTTTTGTTCTGGTCAAGAGCTTTCTGATCTGGGTGACTGCTAACAATGACAGTGGAGGCACCTCTTCATTGTCCCACCAACTGGGCATTGGCTACCTGGGGAGCAGCTTTGCATCAAAGGACTCAGGGGTCCCTGGTAAACATTAAGTTAAACGTGAGCCAGCAATGCACTCTTGCAGAGATAATGGCTAACCACTGTGAGAGTATGCTTCCCCTGCTGTCCCCACCTTTGCCTGACTTTTTGCTGTAAATCTGGATTAATAACCATCAGTGATGGTTGTGATGTTTGCATCAGCCTAGCCAAAGGCTATCTAAGCTAATGTGCCCACATGGACAGAGCGTTAGTGTCCACTGGCACCTGTGGGTGGTATGTAAATATGACTATGGGCCAATCATCTTACTCTATAAATAGTGAGCAGGCCAAAACCCCTCTACTGAAATGACAGCAGGATGCACATCAGGATCTCCCCTTGAGAGAGTTGCCTCTCAAGGTTACTCCTCTAGGTTGAGAGAATCCTTACCACAACCAATCAGCAACAGATCCTCGGTAAGTGAATTAGAAGTACACTAAACTTTATGATCTTAGCTAAGAAGTATAAAGGATTGACAGTGCATATACAATCCTTTAGACAAAAATCGTCGACAAAGTCTGAGACTAAGACTGGGTCCAGCCACACTTAGGCTCCTCTCTGAGAAGGAGTTTAGAAAGCTTAAAAAAAAAAAAGCAAACAACAAATAAAGTAAAGCCAATAAATCTACCTCCAAGAAGAAGATTTTAAATATTACATTAAATAAATAAAACACAACGTATGCAATTCACATTTTAATCCTTAAATGAGCTGATTTGTAAATCTCCTAGTTAAGCCTTTTAAAAATCCTCAGAAACTCAAGTGAAAAAGAAGACTTAGAAAGCAAATAATTTTGGAAATTAGCTGTGGATAGCATTTGAAAGCAAAGCCAACAACAAAACCAATCCCAAATAACTAATGTTTTTCACCTCCTTCGGAGAAAACCCAGGAACAGAATCTGTGTTTCTAGTCTGAGATCACATTCCTATTTCCTCTCCTGCAATTCAGCTTTTCTCCAATGTCTAGTTTTGTAGTAGTTCAGGACAAGTGTCTCTGCTGCTTCATAGCCATGAAGCTGATTATTTATCTCTCAAGGCAGACTGTAAAAGAAAATAGGAACGAAATCAGAAGGAAATTTGTTTTTACAATTCTTTGACTATGGAAACAGGTAACGTCTGGAGATTTATGGGACCAGGACCAGGAAAGAACACAAAAGGGTTGTGTTTTCCCTCAGTTATGTGAATTCCTAGATGACTTTGAATGGTTTCCTGCACTTGCAAGCGGTGTGTTCCGTGAGACTATTCAGTTGATAAACTCTACTACTTCTAAAAATATTTGACATGGATACCTATTCATGCAGTTAAAAAATATTTGGAGATATCTGCAAATCTTCACGACGAAAACCTGAAGATTACAAAACAGAGTGTAAGGTCAGTGAGAAACATTGCCATTGATGAGTATTTCCTAGGTCTCAGTGTACAGAGTTTCCTTTCATAAATTGTGAAATTTCCTAATAGTCTCATTTGGCCTCTCATTATGCCACTAAAGCTCTTCCCCACCACCCTCTGGAGTACGACTTTGTGACAAGATTTTACTCAGGAAGGGCAACAGATCTCAACAGCTGAGTTCTGCTTATCTTCGCAACTGTTCTGTGTAATATCGCAAAGCCAAAAGAACAGACAAGAGCACATTTTCATTATGAAATGAAAAGCCTGTTCCTAAGAAATTCAGAGCACCTAATTGTGTGAACAGATGTGGACATCAGTGCCTTCTGATGTGCTCTGGGTTTTATACGTAGATGAAGGAGGAAATAATATTTACACTAGTCATATACCACAATCTAGAAAGACTGAAAGACTAAGACTGGCAGGTGGTCTTTGACCCATGCAGAACTCAAACAAATTTTTGTCCTTTTCCCTGCGATTGGGGCAGCTTTTTTTACAGTATCAGGAGACGTGGCAAGTGTCTTGGAGATAGAGGGTCTCCTTTGTCTTGCAGGTGTCTGTTTTACTTTCCTCCTAGGACCCAGAAAAAATGACATCTGCACCTCCCCTGATATCATATGTACTGAAAGCCAGGGAACTTGTTTCAGGATGTAGTTTCCAGCCTCTCAGTTCTATCAGAACCATATTGGACTTTCCTAATCTGATTTACAGAATCCCTTGGCACCTCTCAGATTCTCGTTAGGAAAGAGTGAACCTGTCATATAGCTTCATGGACATTCACCACATCCATACTTCAACTAATATTGTCTTCCCTGTGAATGATACCACTTTATCATGGCTGTCTGAAGATAGAACTTTTTACTTCCCAGGGAGGCAGTTATAAAGACAGGCTCTTAGTCTTTTCTGGCCTGGAAGGGGAAGGACCAACAAATGCTGCATTTACTAGGAATATGAGACAGAATTTCTTCCAGGCAGTAAAGACATTTAACATGCTCATCTGTCACTAGAATTTGACTGTCACAACAGGGGCAAATTTTTAAGTCTGGGGATTTTAGGAAAGCCCTGACTGTTGCAAGGTTTAATAAATGTCCCAGACTGGGTAAAGAAAAATGTGTCAAGTTATTAGTTCTGATCAAAACAAAAAAATGAATATAATACTAATTCTACCCTGTCGGCCACATAGCACACTGGAAAAAGGAAATGTAAGAAGAAAAGGAGAGAGAAAATTACTCCCATGCATTTCGGTGCCCTATGGCAAAGAGCCCAGAGAGTAGAAGGTGACTATCTCCAAGAGTGTAGATTAATAGAAATACTTATAACATCAGTTGTGCACAGCCATAGTTCTAAGAAACACAGTAAATAGGAGTCACAAGGGCTAATCAATGGGTAAGAATCTTTATCAGAACCTATCATCTTAGGCTCCTTTTATAATTTAGTGGAAGAGAGACCAGTGTATCCAAAGGATGGTTTATCTCATCTAAAACCAGGTATCTAAGGTAGATTAGATGGGTTGCCACCTGGACATGCCATCTTACCTTCAATGACTGTGAGACTAAACTGACCTGTACATCTAAGTTCAGATGCCTAAATGTAAGTGATAAAAATCACACCAATGTGACTCACACAATAACACCAGTCATTTAACTTAATGATGGAGTGAAACAGTCAAAGAGTGTAATAGAACAGCCATAATGCTGGTCATTTCATGAAATGTCTGAAAATTTCAGTTATTTCATGAAATGACTACTTTCACCATCTGACTGTAACATACAGCTAGAATTAGAAATGAACATGCTACAACCACGTTCTTAGTTACTGCGTTTGTATCTGAGCACAGTTGTTCTCTCACTGGGGCTAAATCCTTTCGTAGGTTCTTATCAGCAAACTTTGCTATTGCAGTTCCTCTTTAGCAGATAACAATTTTTGCTGTTCTGTTCTTTTTTATTTTCCCCCTATTGTTACCAAAATAATAATGATTATAAACATCACTTTAAAAGCATGCCATGCTAGGAATGGCTGTGCTGCAATAGATCATTCTGAACTCCACTGAATTCGTTTATGGTGAAGCATTTTATATTAATGTTTCCATTGCTTATCACAGACACTGGCATTATAAGTGCTTAAGTCAACTCAGCTCGGTTATTTATTAGGATGAGTTTCACTGCCATTTTCTTAAGTAAAATCTTTCCTGTCCTCAGTCAGGGAAGCTTGTTTATTCCTGCCAATCAATGCTACTTGACTGTCTTCAACCATCACACAATTCAGTCCATCAGCATTAAATAAATTAGTAATACACTAGTTTTCATGTAATTAATAAATATGATTTTCAGACAAGCAACTTCTTAGGATTATGTACACAGGGTAAAAAATTGAAAAATTTAGAGCAATTAGAAAGCAATCTTAACACCTGAATATCCAGTCACATGTGAAATTTCAGGTGTTAGAAATCTTGACCCTTGAATTCCAAATTCAACATTTCTAGGCTATTCTGATTCTTGGTGTTCCATAAAATTTCCTGAAATGTGCTTTCTTTTTAAGGTTTTGACCTTTGTTGATTATTATTAGCTAGTTCAAGGCCGTGGTTATAAAAGGCTGTGATTCCCTGTCTTTGTCAACTTTCTTGTTAATCACATCAGTTGTTATTTTTCCATAGTGAAGAGTGTGCCAGCAGTGAGATGATGGGATTTTGAAATCTGATTATTTCAGATATTCT
This sequence comes from Laterallus jamaicensis coturniculus, assembly GCA_022605575.1. Taxonomy (NCBI): domain Eukaryota; kingdom Metazoa; phylum Chordata; class Aves; order Gruiformes; family Rallidae; genus Laterallus; species Laterallus jamaicensis. Next base: position 776,412 of record JAKCOX010000056.1, read on the forward strand.
GATTATTACCTGTAAGCAAAGCATCTTGCATTTATTCATTTACTCTTGAATATGAATTTTTTCTCCAGTGTTGATTTCTTTTTTTCTTTTTTTCATTTTTTTCTTTTTTTCTCTTTTTTTTTCTTACATACCTCCCAAGAAATATTTTACATCAAAGTCTTCTCTGTTACAAACCGAAACTTGGGCTAGATTCAGTGGAGCTGGACTATGACATATCAACTGATGTTTCGGCCACATATTATTACTTCTTCAATTATCAAACACATGTATGTAACTAGGGCAAATAACTTGTTTAGTGCTTACTTTAATGTATTGCCACCAAAGGGCTTAATAGGCCACATCTTAGAAGTGTCCTAGAAAAAAAAAAAGGGATTGTAAAGGGATTTGTAGCTGTTAGAAAAAAGAGGGAGAGAGAAAAATCTTACATAATGCTTAGTGAAGGCTTGTCTATAAACAATATTATATTATTTACCCTCTAATTAGCTACTTGTCAGAAAAAAACCAAAAAAACCAACCCTAAAATAATCTAGACAAACTCAGGTGTGAGCAGTTGAATTCAATAGTAACAAAACAGAATTCAACTAAATGATGGGATTGAATGGAGTTTCAATTGAGACTTCATGTAAAAAGAACACCGAGTCCTGCATTTTGTCGGATTATCTTCAAATAACATTTTTCCCCCTTTAAAGCTATATATATATATTATTTGAATGTACATGGACTTGCTTTTCTTTTTTCTTCTCTTTTTAATTTTTTTTCTGGTATCTTAAAATAATTGTGCTAAAGATGATACCTTTAGTGAAGAGGTGTAACAAATATCCAATGGTATCATAATCCATGGTGTGTCCTATTATGTTGAAAAAATAACTACCAAAATGCAAGCATTGTTTGACAGCTAATCCTAACAAATAGACAGACCTGTGTAACTAATTGATTTTTCACTTGGCTGGTAGACCCAAAATGATTTTTCTTTTCCCGACTGGAAAAAAAAACCGAAAGTACAACACCCTAAAACCTTTGAGAGAAACAAAAGACCAGTTTGTTTTATTTTCCTATATCTTAACATGTCTGAAATTATTGAAGGAGCTTTTTATAAAAAAAGGAGTATCATTTTTATTTGAGAATTCAGAAAGGAAATAATGTGACTTTTGATCATTCTGGATGCATGAAATTCTTTTTGTTCATTTTGATTCAGTGTGCAAACATTTCTTGTAGCACAGCATCTTAGCCCACAGGCTGACATCCTGTCCTGGTCCTAGGTTCCTGCCCTGCTATCTGGGACTGTGTCTAACACTTGCTACTCACTGTGAGACTGATTCTTTCTCCACCTCTATAAGCTCAGCCTAGACCATTGTCATAGACCAGACAGATTGTGGTGAAAAAAAGAAAAAAAGAAAAAAAGAAAAAGAAGAAAAAAAAAGAAAAAGAAAAAAAGAGCTGCTATGTGATTTTACAATGTTATGTATTGAGCTAACAGGCTGCAACATGGCAAAGACACCAAGTTCAGCTTCAGAAAATATCTACATACATGTATAATACAAAGTGTGTGAGATAGTATTCTAGTAGTAGTATTTTTACAATTTAAGTTAATGAGGCATTTAAGATATTTGCTGTGTAAAGAATTTTGGGAAAACGTATTTTGTGGAATTGAAAAAAAAATCTAGTAGTATAATCCAACAGAAAGTCACACTGTAAGCTCAGCAGAATCAGTTTCTGGTATATCGCAAAGCATGGTGGTTAAGTTTACTATTTCATGGAGAAAGAATTATCAAAAGAAGAAATAAACACAATTGCTTCATGATGGACTGCTTTCACAGCACAAAAGAAACCACCAGTTCATAGGGCATGTGTCATTATTTGTCAAAATGAGGCCTAATTGGTTTAATTTTTTTCCAAGAAAATACTTTGGAAAAATAATTGAAAATCTGGAGAAGTGACAGAAATGGGGGAAAATGAGTATAATATTGATTTTTGAAAAGGAAAAAAGCAAAAGGATGATCATGGTAGTTATCACTTCCTAGGCCTGGCAGAAAACTGCACTGAAATAATGATCAAGTACTAGAAAATAATAATTAGGAAACTTCTAGACAATTTTATGAGCACAATAAGCACTGTGGGCTTATCAAAGAAAAATAGTGGAGAAACGCACAGTTTAGATCCTCACTGCATTGCACCTATTACATCTTATAGTATCTAGACAAAGGACTTAGGGGTGCTGCTGGATGAGAAGCTCAACATGAGGCAACAATGCATGCTCGCAGCACAGAAGGCCAACTGTATCCTGGGCTGCATCAAAAGGAGAGTGACCAGCAGATTGAGGCAGGTGATTCTGCCCCGCTGCTCTGCCTTTGTGAGACCCCACCTGGAGTATTGTGTCCAGTTCTGTAGTCCCCAACATAAGAAGGACATGGAACTGTTGGAATGGGTCCAGAGAAGGGCTATGAAGATGATTGGAGGGCTGGAGCTCCTCTCATATGAAGACAGGCTGAGTTGGGATTGTTCTGCCTGGTGAAGAGAAATCTCAGGGGAGATCTTATAGCGGACTTCCAGTGCCTGAAGGGGCCTATAAGGAAGCTCAGGAGGGACATTTTAGTGTGACAGGGCAAGTGGAACGGTTTTTAAATTGGAAGTGGGTAGATTTAGATTGGATATTAGGAAGAAATCCTTCACTGAGAGCATGGTGAGACACTGGAACAGTCTGCATCAAGAGGTGGTGCATGCCCACTCCCTGGACGTGTTCAAGGTCAGTTTGAATGGGTCCTTGAGCAGCCAGATCTAGTGAGAGGTGTCCCTGCTCACGTCAAGGGTGTTGGAATTTGATGATCTTTAAGGTCCCTTCCAGCTATAACAATTCTATGATTATATAGAAAAAAAGCAGATTTAGGCAACCAGTAAGTCAAGAATTCTCTTTGAATTGCTTATAGAGCCATACACAGGAGGTGACCGGAAGCTGTGGGAAGAACCTACAAAATTTTTCTGGTATGTACTCTGATAAAGCATTCGAATATGCATTTTTCAAAGCAGAAATGTGTGTCACAATTTCTTAGGTTTCCTTTCTCATGTGCTAAAGAAAAAAAAAGTTTTGAGTTGCTGGTATGAAAAGGGAGATCTGAAGTCTTGAAAACAGCCAGGAGATTCTGAGAATGTTTTGAGACCTCTTAAGTTTCATCATAACGGTGTTTTGCAGTTGCCAAAAAATTAATTTGGAGTGTTTCCCTTGGGACAATGCCATATCCTTTATAATATTATTTCACACCACTAAAATAAAGAATGGGTCATATTGCGTGCATCTGACTCTATAGGAGCTAGATTTTGGAGACACTTTTGCTGTCCACTTTAGCTGAGAATGCCATCAGTCAACTTGAGTATCTGCCAGAAGGCTGGCAAAAATGACACATCTGTAAATAAAAAAATACCTAACCCATAGCCAAATGACATCACACTTCCACAGCCCTTTGATCCTCATAGACAGTGGGATATTTGGATTGGCAAGAAGCAGTCTTTCTAAAATGAGATCTTCCTAAAGAAGAAAGTTTTCACTTAAATGCTCTCTCAAATCTCAAGTTTATTGCAGACAGTAAACAATTCATCCTTATCATGTAAACGTCTAAGCTGAATAATTCTACTAAGGTTAATAAAAATCCTCCCAGGAGTAAGTGCTACCTACTGAAGTAAAGGTAGTTGGGACTGGGCCTTCACTTTCACCACTCTGCTCTGAACTACAAGTATTTTCAGGTGTCATTATTAATCAAAATTTCACAGGTGGGGAAACTGAGAAATCAAGAAATGATTTATTAAAGGTCATACAATAAATCCTGGTTACAGACGTTAGATGAAATAATTTCTAGCCCTTTATAAACATAAGATTAAGGTTTCCTATTGTAAGATATTTATGTCCATGCAAAGATTCTTAGAAATATAATAGTAAGTAAGTAAATAAATAAATAAATCCCCCTTATGGATATATGAGATCAAGGGGTTTTCAAGGTAGAGACTTTTTACTGCTTTAACTCCATCTAAGCCGACTGGTTAACAGTGGGAACATACTTGGTTGAAAAACTTTCTGATTCAGCTGTACTCTGGTGGTATGTGTCTGTGTCTAAGAAAGAAAAAAATAGTGAATTACCTTTCAAATAATTTTCAGGGTCATAAGAAAATCCGACTTGATGGTTATCTACATTTCAGTTTGTGATGCTTGGTGCGGGGAGAGGAAGTAGGAAAATCAACAATTTCCAGGATGGAAAATGTTCAAAAAATGATCAATTGCTAATGATTGGTAAACTGTTTACTCTAAGACAGATTGAAAGCGAGAATTATTCTTTCATAAACAGGAATAGTCATTTAGCAAAAAGATCTCTGAACAAAAGGCCCAAAGAAGAAGCTCATAGACAGTAACAGACATTTTAATTTTGAGTTTCCAAACATGAAAGTTAAAATAGACAGTAATAGAAAGATCTACAAAGACATCCTGTTAAATTTCATTCCCTTTATCCAGGGCTAAGTCAGCTATGTAAAGTATTTTGGATCTTCATGGTTGTACAGAAAAATTAATAAGAACAAATATTTTTTTTTGACCAGGGTTGTGTTACACTATATTTTTAGCAACAAAGATATCTCTTTCTTCTTGAGGAAAAAAACACAACCCAACCAAACAAAAATTAAAAGAAAGAAGTATGAAGAGAAGTACATTAACCAACTAACCAGTGAATCTCTATTCCCTCTCCCAAAACAGGGAGAAAAGAAAGCTTGAAAAAGTTTAACAAAGAACCAGTCTTTGGTGTAAGTTGCTAACTCTGCTGATTTACACTAGTTGAAAGACACAGTTCAATAAAAAGAAAAATGAAAAAAATTATAATGATAATGAGCTTTTATATAGATCTCAAAGCTATTTCCTAAGCTTTGTTCTTTGGGAAGCACCTGGCACAGTTTGGGGGCTGCAATAACCTAAAAAAGAAATAAGAAAGGAAAAGTTCTGTAGAGGTATAGTGACTTGCCATAGAACATATGGAAGATGGAGGAGTCTTAGTAGTAATGTTGATCACTGGATGGTTAGGAAAGAAAATCAATGACATATCCCTAAGTCATATTACAATGTGCAAGCACTGATATTATTGCAAATCAACATGTAATACTATAGCATTAAGTTTTAGCTTGCAGGCTCCTTAAGGAAGCTTTAGGTTGTAAGCTCTTTGGGACTTAGGGGTAAGTTCCTTCTCTGTTGTATGCACAAGCCAGCGCACTGGAGTTTGCCAAAGGCCTGGGGCTTTTCAGCAATAGCATAACACTAACAGTTTTGTGGTGATATCTTTAACTCCATCCAAGACAATTATAAGTTTTGGATAAGTCAGGTTTCATTGTCTGCCTCACTAATGCAGTCCCTTAGCCAGCACTCAGAATATAATAACAAAATGCAATGATTACAGTATTCTGCTCTGTATTTGCAAGCATGTGTCCTGGGAGATGGCAGGTAAGCTGCCAAGAATCTCAGGGGATGGCAAAGTTCCTCTGGACTTCGTACAATTCTGATTTCTAACTGAACTCTTCTACTGACTTTAACCTTCAATTTTAGAAAACATTTTTAATACTATTTTTTTCTTCCACTGATTTGGCTCCATCAAAGTGCCTGTATCAAACTAAGGATGCTGGAGGAGTTGAGACAGCCATTATATTTTTCTGCTGAGCTGAATTGAAAATACTTTTCCCAACTCTTCATTCAGTGAAAGGTCAATCTTTGATCTAATTTCTGAATAAACTGTGTCATGACAGTAAAACAAGGTATGATCAAGCATGTAAACATCATGTCTTTCACATATCCAAACTAGAGTACAATTTTTTTCCACATAACCAAGCCCCTCTGCACAAATGTTTTTGAACAGGAAAACCTCAAGGCAAATTCTTTACATGGATCCAGTGGGTTTTTTCCCTCTAAAGGATATTGGGATTTAACTCCAGGTAGTGAATACATCATTGATAAGTGAGAAAGAGACCAGGAAAGAAAGGGGGAATTTGTGAAATCAGAATTATCCCTCTGTATGGGAATAGAAAGGTATTTGACAGTGGTATTTGAAATATCTACTTATTTTGAATTTTTTCCTACATTCTTACTCAGAAATCTTGGAAGCATCTCTTAGAGGCATAGAAATTTAGAGATGCCCCACAAAAATGGGCCCATGCTGCCTCCCTGCAAAGAACCTGCATGTCAGGACAATAACTAATTTTTTTCAAACTCAGTCCATACCTAAGATCAGAATTAATGGGGAAGCACTTGCTTCTTATTGCTGATTCAGAAAGAAAACCAAGTGTGACATGATGTAAAATTGCATGTTGAAATTAGGGTGAACATGGATTTGCTTTTAAGCTCAGCATACTTAGGGACTGTGTAGTTAGGGCAGAGTAAAGTCCTTGGGAATTATTAGCCAACACCACATCAGGCAACCTTTTCTTGATTGACTGGGCTTGTGAGTCTGCAGCAGAGCAAACAACAGCGTTTTCCTGTATGCTGTTTTCCCCTTGCTGTTACAAATAGATATGTGAGGGTGAGGACACACATCCTAGTGAAACCTCTTGGTGCCTAATAATGGATGTTTCTATATACAGGCAAGTGGTATCCTATTATTTTCTATATCCTCTGTGCAGGGAAAGGGGAAAGATAGAATGTCAAGAAAAAAGTTTGTATTCATTATTTCTTGGCCTTAAGAAAATGTGCCCATCAATCCATCAAAAGCATACGTTATTCTGTAATATTAACGTTTAAGGCTATGCTCTTCTGGCATATTGATTCTCCATAGGCAGAAGGACTCTGAAATGGAAACAATTTTAGAAATGTAGTTTTCAGTTTCCTTAATATTGCATGTTCCTGTTAGGAAAGAAAATGGCTTTTCCTTCACCCTTCTCTTTTTCTGTACTATATATTAGCCACAGGAAAGTGGGCCAAGGACCTTACATCTCTCTGAAATTTCCACAACCAGTTTGTTTCTTAAATAATTGAATGCCATCACGTCTTTATTTATAAATATTGCAATAAAATCCTGGCCCAAAGTCAAGATTACAATCAGGATTTTTCTTTTTATTTTCATAGAGCCCCCACATGCAGGGCAACAACTGAGTCAGGACACCAGTTAAACATGTGCTTAATTTGGACTATGCCCTTAAGAATTTAAGCGTTTGTTACTTCTAATAGATGGAAATAAACGTGCTGAAACTTTTCCTTCATTTGTGTAACTGGGGGATGTTTGGGCAAAAGAAGGGTGAATCTTCAACTGCTTTGGAACTGAAATCTTTTATTTTAATTGTGCACTTGGAATGAGTGTTGTGGAGTGTTACAGAAATAAATGGTGTGATCTTGGACAAAGTTCTAGGGAACTAATTTCCAGACCTCTAAAGTTGAGGCTGGAATTGGGATGGCAGCTAAAATCTCCTTACATCTCTACATCTGGTGCTTCTATATCATGGCTAACATACATGAATGCTTCCACTGCCAGTGCTTCTAGTGTGTGACGTGGTTTGAAATCTGTTTTTCCCTGTTGGGGAACAGAAGGTTTAGGTCTCCAACTCTGTCAGTTTGACACCTCTTGACAGCACAGACCTCCCACTTTGGCACTGTGTTTCCTAGCTTTTTCTGTCAAATGTCTCCTGCTTTTTGAAGAAAGAAATCACTTAATTCATTATGGCTGAAATGTACTCTGCAGATCGCCAACATATGATCTGTGCAAAACCAGGGGAACACCTGCCAGGACCTAACACAGGGTATTCAAAGAGGACTTGGGAGACATTTTAGAGGTGAATGGATCTTGTTCTGGACCACTGCCTACAAGAGAACTTCAGTGCAGGGGAGGAAAATGCACATGAAAGAATGTCACAGATTTAATCCAATACACTGTTATTTATATAACAGCTACTGATAACCCACAGAAGCATGGCTTACCATAGAAGATCATGTAAACAGGGACATGATAGACAGCTGTCCTCTTGAGCCAATAAAATGAACAAATGCGGTTTGTTTATAAACTCTGCTAAAATGAGTTTTAGATGGCATTAAAAGAAAAAAAGAGAAGAAGACCTATTTACAAACTCTGCCTCCAAACTCAGTAAGTCTGCAGGCTAAAAGTGTGAAAAGCCTTTCACCATACGGGTTTGCAAAACAGACGGAAAAATAAAGATGTGTGTGTTTACAGAAAATATCCTAAACTCTCAGGATGCTCTCAGTGCACAGGCAATGATCACAGTTGACAGGTTCTATGGTGTCGCTGTACCACTCGTTATGCGAAGCATGCTACTTGGCTCAAAGATTATGTACGTGCCTGCCTGCGTATCACTGCTGTGATTAGTTACGTAATTCACAGGAGAAGGAGTGTCGGGTACACAAGGCAATAGAAGTTATGTATAAGGAAAACTGGTTCCAGCACTACTTCCAGTAGTGCTATGGGAAAACACGATTCTTTATGTACATCTATTAATTGCAGTCAGGAACAAATACATAATTCTGAACAACTACTCCAATATGAAAGAGTGTGGTTTTGAAACACCATGCATTCTCACACAGCTTCACAGTTTCTCCCACTCTGTCGCTGGGTGGATCATGATACAAAGCAGCTTCTCAAAGTTTAGCTTTTTGTTCATGTAGTGTTGCTGTGGACAAGATTAGACACTGAGTTATCCATGATCCACTGCTGTAAGCTTGTTCCAGACCTCACAGAACAATTTAGGGAAGCTTCTGTTTCAAAGGAGGCCTGTGTTTCCCATGTAAATTTTAGCATCTATGCTTGCCATTATTTTAGAAGATGGTTTGGGCACATCTAAGTTAGAGACATGATTAGGAAAAGACAGAATCAGAAGAGGTGCCAAGCTAAAAAGTTGCTGATTTACATCAAAGAATCTAGAAACTTAGAAACAAAAAGTGTCCTCGTTCATGACAGAAATAAAAATGACCTTTTCAGCATCCGAACCTGGAGTAATGGCTGACTCAAAACCAAGTTCACTATGTCTTCTTTTTAAAACAGTTTTTGTTATGAACTATTGTTCACTTAACTAAACTATGTTAAAGTCAAGAGAGATGCCTTATTGGGACCGATTTAGCCAATGTTAATGAACAGTAATGCCTGATGCTTAGTCAGGAGAGTATTATAGGGGGAAAAACCAATGCACCAGAGATGTGTATTTAACATATGCCAAGTGATTAAGTGGTGATTAACCAGGGGTTGAAATTCTGAACTCTGGACTTTTGATAAAGTGTCAAATAAAGATTAAAAGGAAGAAGAAAGAGTAGTCAAAGAAGAAACTCAGTAAGCTTCCATTTTATTACTGTATTTTTATTCGGTGTAAGTCTGTTTTTTAAAGTCCTGTATATTTGCAGTCTCATATAAAATCCTGTACTAGAGATGGACATTGAGGATGCCATATTCAAGCACACTTAATGGATTTGCAAGGCTCCCTGTTATCAAGTTGGTTTCCATTTTACTTAAATTTGCAATGCATTGAATGGGATCCTAACTATTTACAGTATCACTTTTAAATATAAATAGATATATTTGATACATCATTTTTCTTAGCTATATTAAAACTCCACTGAAAAGCTTCACAAACCACTGATCACATTCTGCAGATTTTATCCGGCTTGGATAACAATTACTTGGGAAAGTAGCATTACTGAAGTCAATGGATAGAGGCATTGATGATACTGTGCCATGGATGTAGGTCATGGAATCAAAACCTGTGGTAGCCAAACTACTTTACTGACTCCAAAGGGCTTATTAACATGCGGTGGAAACTCTCTATGTGGTTCTACTGTCCAGAGCTAATGATTCATGCTAAGTATTATCATCATGCTTTCAGTGTTGTTCAACTGCAGTCCATCTCATCAGATGCAAAGGATTTAATGTCTCAATAGCACCTCATGATAAGTTTTAACTCCTCTTTTGGGCAGGCAGAAATGGTGGTTTCTAAAGCCAGTGTGTAGGAGCAAAAGTTCCTCTTCAGGAAAAAGCAAGCAGTGAGTGCTTTTCCTCAGTCTCAGGAGTGAACATTCATGGAAGCTTGAAGAACCAGGTTCCAACTACCCTTGTGTAGTGCTCTGTGTTATTGTGCAAAGGTGGCAAATTACTGCTCAACCGTCCATGTGCAGCTGCTTCATGGTGCTTTCCAAATGTTTCATTGCAAAAGGAGAGGAGGAATATTAAGCGTCTTCTCCCAGGTGATGCTTCCTAGCATGGGAACTGCTGTGATAAGGTGATGAGTTTACCAGGAACTTACTGTGCTAAGTGGACTCTGAAGGAAACATCAGCTGCAACTGAAGTTACAAAGTGAGTTTGACAAGAAATTAAAAGTTGTCTTAATTAATTGGTTCTTCATTTCTTCAATATTTCAGAAGTAAAAATATACAAAGATACAATGAAAAACCATGACAAAATTTAAAAGAAAACAAAAAACAAAAAGGAGAAAAAATTTGGTGGCTTCATCAGACAGACTTGAAATTACCATGGTGGCTTTATCGATACTTAGTACCTGCAAATACTCTATTGCTTATGTCTGCTGCTCTTACTGCAGCTGAAGACATTTTTTAATGATTCTGAGTGACATAATGAAAATCAACTTCACTGAAAGTGAAGGTAGCTCAACACATTTGAACACCAGGCAATTATTAAGTTATTATGTCATAGCTGATGGCGCTGCCTAAGTAATTTCCCAGTTAACATTACACTGCAAATGCCCATGTACTTAACCTGGCAGTAATATTTGGCAGAGGAAAAAAAATATCAACCTGGGTAGCAATCCTTTATGCTCTGTGGTTTTCTGCAAATTCAGGAAAGGCTGGACTGCAGAATTTTCTAGTGATACTTAATTTTCATGAGTGTAAAGAGTGAATGACTATAAACACTCTTATCATACAGTGAAATAAGTACTTTTTGAAGCTGTTACATGGACTCTCTACATACTCTGCTGTATTCCTTGCTTCTGCTAGCTGAAAAAAGGATGCTTTTTCAACCATGGAGAATCTTATCTTTATTTTATTTCTTTATACCAAATTTACCTCTTGGGATTGCAGAAGGTTTCAAGTTACTGTCAGTCTGAAAATGGGGAACTTGCCCCTACAACTAATGAATATAAATGCCACAGCAGAGTTACACCAGCTGTGGTTCAAGCAAAGCATAAGATTTTTGTAGCAAGAGTGTCAAATGAAAAGAAACATTTATCATTATCTTGAGGGTCTTCTTTCCTGTTTTGACCATCCACACCTCTCTAGATCTCTTCTCTGTCACCATCTGAACCAAGCAGACACTGGCATCTGGTTACTGAAACTCATAGGAATTACTTTTCAAAAGCTTCCTTAGGTAAACTATTGACCAGTCTGCCTCTATTTCAAGATCAGATGGAAAAAAGCATTGTCACTAGGAAAATTATAATAGCTTATCCATACATTCTCTAAAAAAATGTTTCTTTCCACTTAGAAGTTAGATGAATTTTTCTACCCTTTGCAGCTGCAGCTGCAAACTTTCTTTTCATAAAAACTTTAGAGCTGGTCCAGACTGTTTGTCTTCTACAGCTGAGAATATCCATGTAACAATGCAGTAGAGAGGTGTTGAAATCAGAAAAAAAATAAATTTAAAAAAAGGTTTCCTGAACATAGCAAGGATATGAAGAATGTTACCCTTGTTCACATGGCTTATTCTTGTTTCTCCTCTTTTTCAGTGTTTTGCTGTCATGGGAATATGAAATTTAACAGAAGGAACCATTGCCTTTTGAGTCTTCAGTATTCTCTCTGATCTTAATTTTGGAAAGGTTGGGGGATTGTATTCACGCTCTCCTGCTGGAAAAAGCTTTTTGAAAGACTCTTCTATGCCAAATTACTTATTGCATTAGTGTAAGTGCAGTAGACGTGAAACCTGTGGCCACTGGCAGACACATACCCTTACCCTTTGTTTCATTTCCCGTTGCCACTGCCTGGCCTGCAGTGCTGGCACCATTATCCGGAGAGACTTGTTTGGATAAGCAGATTCCATAACGTAACAGTCATAGCCCATTTACAAATCCAACACAAGCAGCTTAACATAATAATAATAATGAAAAAAATCAAACATAAAGTAATGGGAAAATATGTGTATTGTTTGCTCTGTTTGACATCATAAAAAAGGTGCACACTTGGGATGTTTATGCCCCAGATTGTTATTTTCTGATAATGTACCTGGTTAAAGTAAAGTTTTCCCTCTGGATGCATATATAACGCTTAGATAAGAACAATTCACAAAATCCTATTATAGTGCTGCTGTACACAAACACATTTTCAGATGCTTCAGATAATATCAGGTACATATATACAAGACGAAAAGGTATTTCTAGGAATATCATTATTGGTGGCATATCTGTTTAAGTTTCCATATGCACTGGTGGCTCTTTCTTTGAGGCAGACACTAAAAACATCAAAAAATAGATTTGATTTCTTGAAATAACAATCCTTTTTCGGCAAACAAACAAAGAAACACAGCTTTAGTATTCTTCTGCCCCACTAGCTACCATGATTCCTTCTTTCTCTCCAAAAACAAAATCGTCACCTTTAGATCTCCATCACGCTATTTCTTTCAGTATATGTTTAATTCCATCCAAGAGGAGGGATGTGTGAGTATGTTGAACTATTGGGAAATATAAAATGCAACTTTTTCTTGCTTTCTGATCGTCTTTTAAGTAATTAAAAAGTTTAGATATTACCCTCTGGGATACATTGTTTTATTGCTGCACCAGCTGAAAGGGCTCTTCCAGTTTCTTACTCAGCAGTAGGGAAACCAGCAGCTGCATTGTTGATCCACTACTGTGTTTCTACACATCTGCAAGTGTGACATCTATAACCACTATGGACTTCTTTTGTGACCCCATGCAAACGGTTCAGTCTTTGTCAGAAAGACATGGGGGTAGTCTTGAGAAAGTCTCTGGGTTTGCCTCTGTTTTCCATTTGGCAAGTAAGTTCTCTCCTTGTGCTTTTGTTTTCCTGGCTGTGCCTAATGAATTTGAAAACAGCACTAAAAAACATTGAGATATTTAAGCCTACAGCAGAATGCTAGAAGAGGGGTGCAATCATGGCTTATCCTTGAATACCCATAGACAGCACTGTAACGTATTCGTAGTTGAATTTACTCTGGGTGGTTAGTAGTTTGCTGGGAAATTTTAAGATAGCATTGTAATTGTTTTAAATCTCCTATGTTTAAAATAGGTTTAAAAGCATTCGGGTGTGTATTTTACTAAAATATTCAGGCTATTCAAATATTCAAGCTAATTAAAATTAGTCCACACTGGTCCTATTTCTAACATCCAAGAACTGGCTCTACATGTTAAAAGAGATAATACCACAGGCTATAGAACATCTAGTATTATATGAAGCTTAAAAATCAGCTTTTATAATTATAACTTGTTTTAGCTTTCACTGTCTTCAGCTATACTTGGTGATATATTTGTAAACATTGAATATTTTATAGCACTTATGGAAGAAAACACTTTCAATAAGAAAATCATTAACATCTTTTTAGTAGAGTTAAACTAGGGCTTAAACTAGCAATGATGTAAGTATTACATTTTGTGCCTTGTATAGAGTATTTTATAAAAGCCTGTAATTGGAAAGTTGTAAATGCAATGCTGTTGTAAAGCTAGGAACCATTTGGTCAAGAATCAAGCAACTAACATGAATGTCTCCTCAAAGAACAAGACTCCTTGTACTAGACATCCAGCTGGTATAGACATTATCATAATCTCACAAAAACAGATTTTATAAAATATGCTTTAGAAAGAATCCTGACTTTCAAAAATGTAAAGAGCAAAGATGAATGTAGGGGTATGTTCACAGAATATATCATAAACAGCTCTCATTCCACACTAAAAAAATTTCTTGTTGAAATCAAATCAAAACTTCCTGATGATTTCTTATTGAACGCGTTTTCTTCTAAAAGTGCTGTAAGCTTTTGAACTTGAAGAAACATATATTTATGGCTCAAAAAGGCTCTAGAGGAGAAGATGATTACTTCTGTACTACTTGTGTTTTCTCTTAATCTTATAGATGCTTTTTGTTTTGATCTCCTGATAACCATGAAATAGTAAAACTCTTTTGAGATATCTATCTGTAAATATTAGATTTTAGTTTGTACAGGATATGAGCCTAACCTGTAGCAATAACTGAGGCAGTCGTCGTAAAATAAAAGTGTGATTCATTTTACCACATTTTACTACCTAGCAGAAAGGAGTCTAATCTAAACTAGCCTCATAGGTTCCTCCTGTAGCAAGTACAGGAATACTGATGATTTCATTCCTTGTGATGTTTGTCATTTAAGATAAGCAGCATATAAAACGAAGCCAAGCAAAACACAATCTTATACAACTACCTATCTGACAGAGGGGGCCTCTTAGCTGACCAGTTCAAATGACATGCTAAATTTACATAGTTGAAGACAAATACAATGAGCCTTCTAGCTTGATATCCAGTTTGATATCTTTATAGGATTCTTTCTGACGGGGAGACTGTGTCCAGCTTACGTAAACACCTACATTTACACAGACATTATTTGTCTTTGACAGCCTTCAAAGGCTTATTTCTTTCTCTTTATACAGAAGAATAATTTTGCCGCAGGATGCCTACAAACATAGGGACATGTAGAGTTTAATTACCTCATCCTCACTTACAGAATTTATAAAAATGGTGTCTGGCCTCATGGACAAAAACACACTGTAACTGAGGAGTCTGGCTGATTATTAACAGGAAATCTCTGAAATATAAGACCGTATAATGATACATGGTATTTACATTATCAAATGAAGACTTCATTAAGATGTTGCATTTATTGTTTATCACTGGTTGTACTGATTAAGGCATACAGACATTGAAGATCAGGTGGTGAGAGCTTTTTATGCCCATAGTTGAGGCATAGCAGAAGTGTGTTGCAAAGATGTACTGTTGAACAAAATTTAACAACTCTTCTTGGTAATGCTTATTCACTAGGTTTAGTGGCTTTTAACCAAATTCTTACATGTTCTGATTATCTTAGCAGAAAAATCAAACCATCCTTCCTGCTTGAAACTTAAGTTATAATTTAGATATAGATATATGCTTTCTTACCAATTGAAAAAAAAAGATGTTAAAGCTTGTATATAGGTTACTAAGGAAAACAAATGCTTTTTTCTTAATCATTCAATTTGGAAAGTCCTCTTAAAGACCAACTCTTAAAAAAAATCTAAAAAAATCTTCTGAGAAGTTCCCTTCCTCTTTCATAAAAGTGAAGTGCACTGATTTACCTGAAGCAGAATTTCACCTCACATTAAGCCTTATGAAAATAAATGGCCCAATTAAATGCAAAAAGGTAAAACCTTGCCTTGAAAAGAACCCTGGGTCATTCTTACAAGATAAACATAAACACACAATCCAGTCAGAAGTGTACTGCAAATACATTACAGAATCACAGAATCACAGAATCACAGAGTTGTAGGGGTTGGAACGGACCTCGAGAGATCATCGGGTCCAATCCCCCTGCCAAAGCAGGCTCCCTAGATCATACTGCACAGATAGGCGTCCAGATGGGTCTTGAATATCTCCGGAGAAGGAGACTCCACCACCTCCCTGGGCAGCCTATTCCACTGCTCTGTCACCCTCACTGTGAAAAAGTTCCTCCGCATGTTGGTGTGGAACTTCCTGTGCTCCAATTTGCAGCCATTGCCCCTTGTCCTATCTCAACTGACCAAAGAATAGGGGCAGGCCAATTCCCCCTGCACCCCATACTTAAGATATTTATAAACATTGATTAGGTCCATCCTCAGTCTTCTTTTCTCCAGGCTGAACAGCCCCAGCTCTCTCAACCTTTCCTCATAGGATAGATGTTCCAGGCCCTTCATCATGTTCGTAGCCCTTCTCTGGACTCTCTCCAGGAGATCCCTGTCTTTTTTATACCAGGGAGCCCAGAACTGGACACAATACTCCAGGTGGGGCCTAACCAGGGCAGAGTAGAGAGGTAGGATTACCTCCTTAGACCTACTGGCCACACTCCTCCTGATGCACCCCAGGATCCCATTGGCTCTCTTAGCCATCAGAGCACACTGTTGACTCATAGTCAACCTATCGTCAACCAGGACCCCCAGGTCCTTCTCCACAGAGCTTTTCTCCAGCAGGTCAACCCCCAGCCTGTACTGATACATGCAGTTGTTCCTCCTCAAGTTGCAAGACTTTATACTTGCTTTTGTTGAACTTCTTTAGGATTCTAACTGCCCAGCTCTCCAGCTTGTCCAGGTCTCACTGGATGGCAGCACAGTGTTCCAGCATGTCAGCCACCCCTCCCAGCTTTGTATCATCGGCGTACTTGCTGAGGGTGGATGCTATTCCCTCATCAAGTTCGTCAATGAAGATATTAAACAGGACTGGATGCAACACCGAGGACTGGAGTCCTTAGCTATGTTTCTAAGGCCATGGAAGTGTGGATTGGATGATAAGAGCTAGTTTTGAATCCAGCCAAGCCTGAAAAAGATGCATTTTTTTGCCTTGCCTGAAGTTAGAGAGAAGGTTACAAAATCCTCTGAAATAAAGAGGCAGCTCTCCTTCTGCTCAGCTTTATAGTATGGCCAACAGCTCTTCCAGTTCGCCTCTGGGAGTTTGCAGTAATCGGAGTCCTAAACAGAAGAACTGAGAACAAAAGGCAATACAACTCAACATAAAATAGCAGTATTCAGTAATTCAGCATTATTCCTATCATGTGATGACATCACTGAGATGACATTAGCGGAGGTGATGTGCAGCCAGTAAGATTTACTATAGAACTCAATTTAAATTCTCTTTGAACAATTTTAGCAGCATATTGAAATGCTATTTTCATGTAAATGACTGAGGGGTTCTACACTTGAACTCCAGCTTCTTTAGAATATATATTCCTGGAGAGGACACTGAGGCTAAAATTTGGTAAACAAAGATAAGTAATGGGATTTAATACAGATTTAAGGTTCTTGATATTCATTGATTTGCCTGTCTCGAGACAACTGCTTGACTGGCTTCTTTTGATTAACTGACTTAAAGGCTTTCTTTGGTTTCATAGGATTTATTTAAGATTAGTCACATTTGCCCACTTATAAATTGCATAGGTTGCCCATGATATAGCAAATAGGATTCACGAAGCCTTTAATGGATTTTGCACAACTATAAATTATTTTAATTACCTGTGATACAGTATTACTTGTCTGCTACTAATTTTGATAATAGAGTACTTGGTTCCCTCAAGAGTCAGCTGACTCTCCAAGGTGTAATATCTTTCAAAAACTCTTTATAGAAAAATGTGCAGGAGACTGAAGTAATCACTGTTTGTGTACTGTTTTGTTTTTAATTTAGGTTCCTTTTTTCTGAGAATAAAATTATAATAACAAAGAATAATCCCTTTATTCTTTTTTGCCTTTAATTATGACATGACAAAGAACCGCCTTAAAGGGACGAAATGAAGGGAATCAACCCTGATTCACCATCCAGAGAGTTAGATATTAAGATTTAGCTTCTACCTTTTATAATTTCTTCAGATTATAAATAGCCTGCAAGTTTTTAAATAAAATGAAATTGCATTTAGTAACTTGAAATAACTCCTTCTATCCTCATAGAATTGTTAGCGATCAAGAGTACTTCATGGTCATCTTTAATTTGATTATTAGTTCTTGCTAAACCGGAGCTCTTTTCATCACAACTTTCTTTACAGTTTGGTAAAGGGAGAACTGCAAATCAGCATGTGTGACACAATATCAAGCAAATTGGAAGGAACTGTAATCAAGAACAGAACTGGCAGTCAAGTAGATGGATACAATGTAATGTGAAAGAGGCAACACAACTTTTATAGGAAGTAGTTATCCCTTACAAAAATTATTAGAGTGCTTTTAAAGAGTCAGCAAGCATGTGGATGAAAACATACTTGGATTTTTGAAAAGTCCCTTACCAAAGGCTGGTGAAGAAACTAGAGTATTATAGGAGAAATAAGAAACACTTTTATTGGGTTAATAACTTCTTAAAGAAGTTAATGTGAAGAGTAGGAATAAATGGTCAGGTTTTTTACTTGGGGTAGGTGACCAAGATTATCCTACAGGGATCCTTTCTGCTGCAGTGGAGACAAAATCTGTTCATGGCATTGAGGTAGTCAGTGACAACCAGGAGCACAGATTTCTCCATGCTGAATTATCGGGCAACAAAATAGCAGGTGAAATTCCATGCTGATAAATGCAAAGTAGAGAAAAGGGAGAAAGATCCTAACTGTACAGGGACTGTGCTAAACTGTCATCTCTCAGGAAAGCAACCTAGGAAGCACAGAAGAAAGTACCAACAGAACACGGCAATATTACTCAGCAGAGGGAAAATGTAAATAAAAACTACTATTATGCCATGAGGTGGGTTGACCCTGGATGGAGGCCAGATGCCAACCAAACCCACTCTATCACTCCCATTCTCAGCTGGACAGGGGAAAGAATATATAATCAAAGGCTCATGGGTCAAGATAAGGACTGGGAGAGATGACTCACCAATTACTGTGACAGGCAACACAAACTGAAAAAATAATTAATCTAATTTATCACTAGGAAAATCAGAGTAGGGTAATGAGAGATAAAAAAAAAAATTTAAAACACATCGCCCCCCCTGCCCTTCCTTTCTTCCTGGGCTCAACTTTACTCCTGAAATCTTTCCCTCCTTCCCCCCAAGCAGCACAGGAGAAGGGAAATGGGGGTTATGGTCAGCTCATCACAAGTTTTCTCTGTCACTCCTTCCTCCTCAAGGGGAGGACTCACACACTGCCCCTGCTCCAGTGTGGGGTCCTCCCCCACAGGAGAGAGTCATAAAATCATAGAATGTATTGGGTTAGAAAGGGCCTTTAAAGGTAATTTATTCACACAAGTCCCCTAAGGTACTGAAGTGAGGATTTCACTGGATAGAGAAATCCAGCTTCTGCTAATGGGAGAAGAGAACTCTTTTATTTTACTGTACTTTTGAGTGACATACATAAGAAAGATGCAACAAGCCAGATCTCAATCTCCCTCTTCCCAGGTAAATCCAAGCAGATAGACCAAAGCCAGTCACATCACTCTGGTATACATCAATTGAACTGAAAGCATACCTTCGTCATATGAAGTTTGATGAGAGCTTGCCACATCAGAGCTTCTGGAATAAGAGATTACAGTTATATGGCTTAAACTCCAAAAGTTTCTGACATTTAATGTCAGTAATTAAGAGTTCAGATTGGTGGCTGAATCAATAACCTCTTGCAGTTATAGATCAGAAACTGCTGCCCTGCCAATCACAGAGCACAGCTGGCCTTATGAAAACTGATCTCTGCTTCTAGCACTGTCCTGGTACCATGTCTTTATGGCCTATGTGCCTCAGAAGTGCTTAAAAAGATGTGCGGATGCTGTCATCAGGATCTGCTGTGACAGGGGACTGCTGGGCCACCCAGCAGCGTCTGGCTGCTGCAGCTCACTTGGGTAAGGAAAAATCTTCAAAGGCTCGAAAAGCAGGACCACTGGAGAGACACTCTTTCCCCCACGGACAGACCCGCCTCTCAATCTGCCACCTCTTGGCTGCCAACCCAGAGCATCTGTCCTCTCTTCCCAGACTGAGACAGCACGATCCTTTCTCTCCCACGTGTAAACATGAAAGTGCTTGAGGCACTCTTTGAAGCCCAGATAACTTCACACACTGTAGATGTACCCGCTCTGCCATCACTCCCTGCTCATCACCTCTAGGGAAGTATCACTGGGCACCACAAGGCAGCACGTACTCTGTCCTGTGGATGGGAAGCACTTAGCTGGGTATACAAAGGGTACTTTGCTGGAGAAACAACTCACAGAGAAGTTCAGCAAGGGTGCCATGCTTCCATAAGCAAGGATTTGTATTTTCCTGTCTGGAGTGCAGGAATAGCAGTAATGTTGCTGTAAGACAGTGGTTAAAAACTTAATATACTACTAATAATACTACTACTTATAAATAATAATAATAAGAATAACAACAATAATAATCAATACATATTAATGGAATAGCATAATATAATATTTTATAAAAGCAGTCTTCTTTCCAAGAAAATATTGAATTTTCATTGACCAAGAATAGTTCTCTGGAATAACTCTTTCCTTCCTCTCTCTCCTCCAATTATTAAATCAACAAAAGTAAATATCTTCTCTTTCTTTCTCTTAGATTGTGGTTAGATGTGTTCAAAGAGTGTTTTAACTTAGTATCTTCTCTCATAGCCTGTGGAACCTCTAAGGTGCAATAGGAAATGTAGTTCTACCATAGAATACAGCCAATGAAGGAAAATGAACACACGCAGCAACTTGTAAAACCTGTGAAACCTGTGACTCCCACGAAAGACCGAAGGGACATTCCTGATCAAAATATTTCAAATCTATATTTTTAAGAAGTTGTAATTTTTTTTCAGGGAAAAAACCCCCACCTTATGAAAGTAAAACAAAAAATCTCAGTATATAATCTATTTTCCTTACCCACTTCAGTTGTAGCAAACGGGTTCTGCCACCTCTGCCATTTCTTTCACTTCTATGTGCCAAATTAGTCCCAGCTGATTAGCAGAGTGTGATTCACAAGACATTCTTCAGAATCTTTCTACCACTATATAGTATGCTTTATCTTTGTCTTATGCCATGCCCATTTGTGGCATTTGACAGTGTTTCACATCCTCCTTTGCACAATGCATCTCTACAACCTGGCTGAATGAATACCTAACACTGCAGGAGAATTAATAGTTATTTAACTTTTTGGACTAACAACACATAAGTATTTTTAGACTCAGAGATATCTATAGATCTGGATTCTAGTCTTTAGAGATATTAATGTCACATAAGGGCTTAGATGTTAAAAGAAATTTTGATTAAACTTTAAATTAAGAAATAACTGTAGAAGCTGGTGTCTGTGGAAAGAAGGAAATACATGCACAAGGAACAACACTGGTTATCTTCCCTTCTCTTGAGGCAGCATCCCTCTGAGCTGTACCTTCTGAGGTGGGATGTGTACACAGTGCAACTCCATAAGCAGGGAGCTGGGAGCAACAGAAGCTGGAGGACACTATAAGTCTTCTCAATCAGCCAATGAAGATTAGATCTGCTTTTGTGCAGACCAGGATGACTATGTTACTGTCTGAGTGCAACAAGACTTAACTATGAACGAGGAAGTCACTATGTTTGTCTCCACAGTAGGCTGCCCAGTTAAGCCCAGTCTCTGTTTATCCTTATTCAGCACTATGCTTCACCCGTCCTTGAGAGAGAGTATGTCATGCCGCAGAAACACCTAGAAGAGAGGGTTTGCTGATAATCCTTTGAAAACCTATTTCACAGCAAACACCTTGCTGGTATCTTGCTGGACTCTATGACCTTTAAAGGTCTTGTCCACCAAACCATTCTATGATTCTATGATCTCATCAGTCTAAACCTGAGCTTTGATGTTCACTATCAGAAACAGTCAGGCTAGGAAGCACTGTCAACATGGGGAAAACAAGAAAGTAAGTTGTCACTCATCTGAAGGCTGTTTCACTGTCACACATGTTAACGGAGAGAAAGGCTGACCTTACACTCAAGGCCTGAGACCTGGGCATATTCAACCAGAATCTTCCATTTTTGTGCATCATGATATGCAGATACTGAGATAAAATCCCTGTTTACATAATAACTTAGAAAATGAGGACAGGGGTTACAAAGTAGGGTTTCCATTTGTCTCATCAATTTTCTCAGTCCCTGGGGTACAGAATGTTTCTGCCATGGACACCAGGCATCCCATCTTTCTCTAATTACCCTGTGCTAGTGCCGGCTTTGGAGTAGGAAAAGAAATTACTTCAGATCACTTCAAAAAGACTGAGGATTGAAAAGTTAGTCACTATATTCCTGTGTGAACACTTTCTTTTCTGAACTCCTGGATAAAAGACATCTTTTCTAGCATGAGAATTTGTCAAATGCTTTGAGGATATCTACTGAACGTGACTTAGATGTGAAACAGACACTCAGCTGTTTAGCATCCCCAGAACCTAGACATTTTGGGACACATCTCAGAACATATATTAGGCATCCAGTGACCATTTATATTAGCAAACTGGATCCTTCCAAAATCTCCAGGACTGAGAGAAGAGTTCCCAAATTTAAGTGTTCTCTCTTCCTCCCAAAAATGACAAAGGTGCTAACTTCACCTGTGTTTGTTATGCTCTTTTTAGTGCAGTGGCCGTCAGGGACCAGAAATGGATGATCCCTCCATTGAGTTTGCCTGGGGATAAGGGTGCTTTTCTCTAAGTGCTTGAAGAAATCTGAATGAAGGAAAAACAGTGTTTCCTACTGCCCATGTGGTCACCAAACAAAATTTTTGCTCATATACTTAAAAATCTTTCTCATCAAATGAAAACAGCTTGTACAAGAAAGATGCTGTTGAGTCATGCTGTCTTGGTTGCAGTTTTGGAATCAGACACCTAAATTCCTTATATGTCCTATGCAACCTGCCCAAATATATTATTGGCGCTGGTTGTTACTTCCTTAGAAACATGCTGGCCCACAATGACATCTATGTGCTTTGGTAAGGTCTCAATCACACCATGCCATTTGCATGGTATCCCTAGCAAAGACATTAGAAAGGAATCCCAAACAGGAGGAGCTTTCACTGAACCTCACTGGAACAGGAGGAAAGGCTCAGGCTTCAAAGGATGTTCTGGACTATGAGTGGCTTGTAAATACTTGTTGTTCAAGATAAACCTTACGCTGTGGTGTTTCCTGCTGTTGTTACCTGTGCTAAGGAAATGTAGCCAGTGTGTGTGTGCTGTTCCTTAGGCTGTGAATATACCTTTATTTTTTTTGTGTAAACACACCCTCAGCTGTTCTGTTCCTCAGTACCCCATCTGTAGAGATGGAGATGACAACACTTTCCCATCTCAGAAAGCCTGATAGTGGAGGGCCTTCGTGATTTCAACAGATGGTGCCTTGGAATTTAGGGGAGAAAATCAGCTGGTGATCTGGATTTAGAGAGCTACACACACTTCATTTCATGCATCACATTGGGACAAACCTCCTGGTGTCTGTTCCTCAGGTTGGGAGCTTGCCCAGGGGAGGGCTATGTAGATACTTCATTTCACACAGTGACTATTTCAGTTTTAGCCCCTTCCCTGCATAGGGACAAATGTCTTAATTTTACATATAATAGTAGAATGTGTCTAAGAAGTCAAGACAATTTAGATCGATAGATTTTGGCTGATGTTTAAGAACTGTAATAAATAATCTCTTCCTCACCCATGCCTCTCCCAAAAAAATCTACATACCTTTGTGCATATTTTATAAAAAATTCTTATAATGAAATAATCCAAAATGGCACCTGTTAAAAGAAAGTATAACCCCAAAATGTAGGTTATTGAAATATGAGGGTAATATAGAAAAGATAGCAGTGCTGATATTAATGACCTATCTGTCTCCTGGTGCACTTAAAAAAGTCTCTCATGTATTTTATTTTATTTTTTATTAGAAACTGCATCATTAGCTCTAAAAGATCTTACTGGGTAGGGCGAGGAGAAAGATCTGACTTTTTAAAAGCCATCATTAGCTCTATAAGATCTTAGTGGGAAGGGCAAGGAGAAAGATCTGACTTTTTAAAGCCAAATTCAGCCAGACATTTTTTTTCTTAGTTAAACAAAAAAAAAAGGTTTTTTTCATAAACATTTTTTCCCTCTGGCTGGAATATTAGGACAGTATATTAAATTCCCGCCCCCAATTCCACAAAAGGAAGACCCAGATACATTTACATAATAATGTCCCTACTGTGCTTTTGACAGATGGGTTTCATCGACACAGACATACTGTTAGGAGCTTAGCAATAGATTAAAAAAACAACAACAATACAGTGTAACATAATAAAAGTGTATTGTAATGTACATCATAACTTTTGGCCAAGGTTAAATTTCCAGTTGGTGTATGAAAGTCGTATTCCATTAGACAAAATAGATGTCACACTGCAAAGCATTAAAGATGAGTTGACTGAGCCATTTGTTTTTATTTATATTACATTACATTTTCCTTGATTCTATTTATGCAGTGGGCAAAAGAAAAATAAAAAAATAATCCTTCAGCCCCCCCCTCCTTACTCACCTACACCACTGCACCACAATACTGCTGCCATGCAAGGCTGCCCACAGTGCAGGGCACTGTACAAAGCCATACGGGCAACCTGCTTTGGATTCAGCAGTTCCATGCAGATACACCTGGGCAGGTTACAAGCACTTACACACTTAGCAAGCCAGCCACAGCAGTACCAAGGTCATTGAGCAACAATGTAGACTTCCAGTACAATCCTGTCCATGCTACTCCAGTCATCTCTGCAGCAAGAGGCGGTTACTGCTCTGCTTAGCATTTCAGAGGCTGGGCAGAAGTGCATGCTGCAGATCACTAGCTGAGCTGCCGTGAGATCCCAGCTGTCCCCAGTCCTTCCTATCTGCCCTAAGCTTCACAGAGTAAACTGCTTTTTAATACAGACTGTTGGAAGATATATCTAGGTGGGATATGTATACTCCTGCCCCAGGAGGACTGTCCATTGCAGTGCTCACTCTGGGTCAATTTGCAGGTGGGTCCTTTTCACTATCCCCTCTTCACAACTCCCCTGCAGCTGCCTCCATTCCTCAGGAGATTCTCCAAAAGCCTCTGAAGAGAAAGGAGAGCAGTGTGTGTTTTATTTTTATTGTTGTTGGTTCTTTCCCCTTTCCTCCCCTGTCCAAGCTCCAGCAAATTTCTGCCTTTCTTCAATAATGACTTTGTGCAGCTTCACGATAAAAGCCATCCACCAAAGAGACAGAGCAGTTTTCTCTGCATGTCTCCCTGAAAGGTACTCTTGGTTGTGAGAGCTTCACAGCCTCTCTTTAATGTCAAGTTATATGGTTTTGGGGGCTTTCCCAACTCCATCAATCCCCCTGACAGCACAGACACTTTGAGTGGAGTGGTGAGGACAGAGCTGATAAACTGCAGCCTCCTCCAGTACTGGACTCTGTCCAATGAGACAATAATGCTCTCCCCAGGAAGCATTTTGTGCTCTGTATAAAAACATTTTTCCCACCAGGAGGTGGTAGCCAAGATGCACATGGGGATGGGTGCCACCAGGCATCAGATGATGCTGACCTCGCTGGTGACACAGAATCACAGACTCACAGAATCACAGAATCTTAGGGGTTGGAAGGGACCTCAAGAGATCATCGGGTCCAACCCCCCTGCCAAAGCAGGCTCCCTACCTCATATTACATAGATAGGCATCCACCTTCTTTTCCTTAGCAACCAGAGCTGAGGCATTGGCCTTGTTGAGTTGTTCCTACAATTGTAATACAACACATAGCCAGAAGATCTCATTCTGCCTTGTAGAAGCTCTCATGATGCCTTACACAGCCCAGAAATTTTAGAACTGTACTGGAATTCACTGAGAGAAACCATTCACTGGAGAGGAAGGATGAAGGGAAGGAAATGCAACATCTTATTATTTGGGAAATAAATAGTTAAATGGAGAGCAGGTGCCCTTCTTCCCTGTCACTCTAAGTTTCCATCATTATCTGCCCATTGGGCTGAACACAGTAAGGCATCAGACATTCTCATGAGATGGAGCTCACAGCCAAAGGGAATAAACTTGTGTTGAAGAAAGGATTTCCCTCCTCCACATGGAGGACACGGCGAAAGACTCAGTCCACTATCCTGTTTACGCTTACTGTCTGTAGAAGAGTGCATAAAAAAATCCCAGTTCATCTGTAAAACACAGCATGTGTGTTTTTCCTTCAATTCCACTTCCCATGAACTCTAGAAATGAGCACTGGAATCTTAAGAGTCATACAACCATAGAATATTCTGAGTTAGAAGGGACCAACTCATCAAGTCCAACTCCTGGCTTCTCACAGGACCAGCCAAGTCAGAGCATGTGACTGAGTGCATCATTCAGATGCTTCTTGAACTCAGACAAGCTCTGTGCTGTGACCACTCCCCTGGGGAACCTGTTTGGTGCCTGACCACCCTCTCAGTAAGAAATGTCTAAAGAGTTTAAGTAGCCTCCAGGTAGGTTGGTTTTCCTGGATCCTCTTTTGTTCATGACAGAAAGAATGACTGACTGTTCCTGTCCAGTCAAACAAGTCATTGAGATGGATATGTAGACAATCATGTAGAAGCAGTATGTTTTATTTTCCCTTCTTTGCCCTGTGTTTTAAAGTAGGAGAGGTCATACAACCTTTTCTTTCTTTCCAGTATCAAAATCTGTGTTGCCATATAGTCAAAGCCATGTCGGAACCACAACTTGATTTACTTCCTGTTCTGGAAAGGGACTTTTCTCCTGACATCACATTGCAAATCTTGACTTCTGATATTCAAAACCAAACACATACATACAGAACAGGATTTTGCAATGGGATAAGATAACTCTATCTCAAATTACTCTTTATTTATGAGAAGTGCATTACATATACCTAAAGGACTGGTTTTTGCTGGGTCGCTGGTTTTTTTGGTTTCTTTTTTTTTTGGAGGGGGTGTGTGTATCTTTATATTTATTTCTTAATCATATCCTGAAGAGGTCGTATGCAAAAACAGCTCTAAGAAAAATATTTTCTGTTTGGTTTGTTGTTTTGTTGTGGTGTTTTTTTTGGTTTTTTTTAATCAGCCTTCCTCCTCATTTATTCTTATAAGATTGTGCAGCTATCTGCTTTTAATTTCCTGTTTAAACCATATCTCCAACTTGTAAATAAATATTTTTTTTCTTGTTCAAGTCAAGTTTTAGTCTCCAGTTAATGAGGAAAACACATTTAACACCAATGCCCTGTTCTAGGGTTGTTGATAAAGTGAAATCTAATTAAGTTTTGGTCTTTGCACTTGCTGGAGATGTTTAGAACTTGTTTATACTCAGAGTCTCAATTCAAGGTAAACTGATATATCATGTTTGTATATTGAGTACCTGCATCAACTTTCACCACCTGAAGAATGTGTTAGTGGCCTAGAAGTAGTTTGCACAAGGCTGGAAATGGGGAAGAAGAGGGAGGATGCTGTGTTTATGATAAGTGAGGTTTAACGAGGGAAGTCCAGCCATCTGAGGGCAGTGATACTTGTCAAACTTCAAATAAATCCACTTCCATGAAACATCTGTTACACTGGGATAATCACCAGGAAGGAATTGAGCCATTCAGATTAATGCATGGACCAAACTTTCAGGTAAGTGTCTGATGGTGTTACAGGGACTTCTTCTTTACAACAGGAGATAGAAATAAATTCAGTGATGTCTAAGAAGTACTGTTTCCTCAGGAAAGAAAACAGCTTTAGTTTCAGTATCTAAACTGATATGTAGTGGGTAAAAAGAGAGTCATCCATGCAGATAAGAAGATCCTCAGATGCTGCTGCAGGGCTAACTCAATTGCCTTCCTCCTGTGTTTGCTAAAATTGGTACCTCCTGTGCAAAAGCCATGATAAACAAATAGCAGCATCATTCCAAATTCACTGTCATCATCATCATCATCATCACAGGCCTCCTCCTGGCCACTACAAGATGAAGGCCTGACCTTAAAAATGGCACCCCTGGCTCGGACCAAATGTGGCCAATTTTGTCCCTGCCATCTGTCTATTCATCTTGGTGACAGGCAGCCCTGGCTCTGTTCACTGGCCATCTACTATGAATAGACAAGTGCCTGCAATGAGCTTCACTTAAATGTAGGGAGTTGATACCAGCCTCAGGAAAGTATTTTGCACATCACAGTAGGAAAGAGCCATTGTTTTTGTTCAGATTTCGTTTTTATTTCTTGCTGTGTTTATAAGAAAGGAAATTTTCTTCCTTGGGGGTAATGCAGAAGTGAGTTCACTGTTTGAATGGGTCGATAGTTAAGGGACAATAAAAAGGTTTCAGGGATGTGATCCAAGTAGAAGGGGCAGCATGGGGCAAGGGTTGGAGGTACCTGAAAGAAGAGAAAGTGTAGTTTTTCAGAGGCAAATTCTCAAAAGAGCAGTAAGTCCATGGGGAAGTAAATAAGTCACTGGAAGACACTTGGGATTTGTTTTCAGAATCATCTGATTAAATGATGTTCCTCATGCAACTAGTAACATCACAAAAAAATCTTTGCTTCTGGGAATAAATGGAAATTTAGAGACTAGCAATCAGAGAGAGAGAGAGAGAGGAAATAAACACCAGTGATCAAAACGCAAAAAATCTCTGAATTAACATCTTTATTCTGCTGTAAGCATCTTTTTTATAAATCTGGACAAAATAACTCAAGTTTTGTACACCAAAGTTTCACTGTTTGAGTCCCATGAAATGGATGCAACTACACTTGTATATCTTTCCAGAGTTTGGAAAAGAAATAGAATTCCATACAAGGGCATCACTTTTCTATTGATATAATTTTCTTATTATGCTAGGTCATTTTAATAGTGCTGTGTGCTGTTCAGGTCCCAGACTTCACCATAAACTTGAACTGGTTTCTATTTCTACAAGGACTAGAATTCAGCACAATGTGCTGTTTGACCATATCACACTGATCCTGTACGTCTCTTCTGTCCTTGATACATGAGAACAGTGCTGTGTTTGTGTTCCCTGGAAAATGTAGATGATGGAGGAGACAGGGAAAAAAAGAGCAGGTGTTCGGTAGGATGTGGACAGCATATTTTGGGAGGCATATGAGGCAACCAGGGGAAAAACATTGCTGGAATAGGAATTGGGAAGGAGAGAAGGCTGTATTACAGAGAGTTGACTGGAGGACTGACAAAGTGAGCTGTGGGTCCTGGGCGGGAGCAGGGAGGACGGCTCAGACAGGAGTGTCATTCTGTGCTGCTTGGCTGCTTCTCCAGATGGAGACTTTTGAGGCCAGGCGTCACTGACAGTTTGCCCATAAGTGGTGTGCCAGCATTTCTGAGATATTTATTAGGTCGCCACTATTAATTCCTTTCTTGCACAAGCACTTAAGTTCACTGACAATTGTTTAAAAGTCGTTAATAACATTTAATGGTGGTAAGATGATCAGCTTTTTTGTTTTGCCTCTAAGCACTGCTTATGTTGGGGACAAAGCCAGAGGAATACAAAACAGGAGTCATATCGGTACAAAAATATTGGCATTTTGCTTTCAGTGTGATTATTATTATTTCGGCAACGATTGTGTCTAGACAGCTCAGATGAGACTGGGGTCCATTGGTGATCAGTCTGGAGCAAAACAGACTGCCTTGAAGAGCTGGTCATATAAATAGGCAGGGCAACGGAAAGGTGGGAGGAGAAAAAAAATTCAGAGAAGAGATTTTTTCCAGGAGGCATAGCAGGTCTCTGGCCAAGATACTAGCAATATTAAAATCTCCTGATTACTGAACTGCTATTTAATCTACTTCCACAGACTTCTGGCATTGGGCTGTGACATGACTGTCTAGAGTGTTAGGAAAAAATGGAGACTGCATTATGGGATGAAGATGGACTTCATTGACTGCATTGCCCATCCACCTACAGAAGTTTGGTCATATCACTTATTTTCTTCAAGTTCTTCTGGTAATGGGTAAGTTTGGATAGTGTTCATGTGAGAGGGAAAGACTGGGGGAAAAACTGAATGCTTTGTATGAAAATACAGGGCACAAGAAGGACCTGAGTGATCCAATTAAAACAAGACAGTTTCTGTAGCTTTGGACAGTTCCAGACAAAATGGTTATTTCTCTGATCTGGTATGGTTGCACTTTATGCTGCTGAGATTCTACCTCATGAATTCTTGTCTGAATTCAAAATTAACTTCGCCCTTTCTGAAAAATGTTAATGTTGCCCAACACAATCACAGCTGCAGTGTGCAGCATCTGGGGTCTTTACTGGGCAGCTGGATTGTTAGAGAGAACATGAAATTTTCTCAGGAATAGCCTAAATTCATGTGTACAGCTGCCATTCCTGAATTTTGGGGATAGTCACAGGTGAACATTGTCTTGAAGCTCCTGTTCTTCTGGAAGTGAATCTCTCCACTTTACTTGCCCAAATCCCATTACAAGACATTTCCGTCACAACATGGTTAAGGAATCTGCGTCCCTGCCAACACAGTATATTCTGTGATTCTATGAATCTTGCTTTTGTAGAATAGAAAGACAGAACTAGTTACTAGGTACAGAAGTCAGGAAAGACACTCACATTGTTGCTTAATAGCTCAATCTACCTGAATATTGGCCTGAGTCCTTCCATGTGGTGACTGGATCTAGAGGTCTGGAGTTATGGATAGTGTTTCCAGACATTGTTTGTGTGCTCTACACCCCATTTGAGACATTGTATATATGTGTCCAGGTTAACATTTTAGAATGTGAATCCAGGAAGGGATGGACAACACAGCTGGAAAATCCAGTTCTAGAATTCAGAAAGAAATGGAAACATCACCTTAGCAAGGAACTGAGATCTTGATGCAAGTCAGTGTACAGCATTTTAGCACGGCACATTACCTAGATTTAGGTGGCAGCTGTCACTGTGGGACCTTGTGCTGACTTTCTGTTGTGACTAATAAGCCTGTATAGCCAAGTGAGGTCCTTGCACAGCTACTAGAGAGGAAAGAAAAAAGGTGATCTAAGAGTTTATGGGGTTGAATAGAGCCCTTGAGCACACGGTCTCACTTTTTTTCCTCCTGTTGCTGCTTCAGATTTCATTTTAGTTTATAAAGGAGAGAAAGCAGCAGCAAAGAGGTGAAATTCATTAATGTGTCTGGGTTACACAGGTGGGATAATGATGAAACTTTGACAGGTTGCACCAAAGGTGAACAAGCATGGGGATCTCATGGCCTTGATATAGGCAATAGAAGAACCTAGGGTTGGAGTTCTGGTCTTGGTATGCATGACCTAAATGTGTTACCTCAAGGACCAACATTCAACTGCACGACCATGCACCTGTTGTCTCCATTGATGAAGTGGAAAGGAAGGGTTTATAATCAAAGCTGATCTGTAGGAATGTGTGTTTCTGGCCCAGGGATCATCTTTGTGGTGAGGGGCTTGACATTCAGATCCTAATTAAAACAGCAACAAAGATGAGGGGAAAAAACCAATCTGCTTCAGTGAGGGAGACACACTTTAGATCTTTTTTGTAATATTGTAGAAATTTGCTGCCAAAACTTTTTTTTCCTCTCTGCCACTATAAAAAATTACTCTGGATGCAATAAGAACAAGGTGTTCTAATTAAATAGATTTGTTTACATCTCGTAGCATGAAAAACTAATTCAGTCTGATATACTGTAGGTTCTTGCACTATCTCTCTCCCACTTTGTGTAAAATTGCCCGGTTTAAGTAGTATTTTATTTAAGAATATTTAAAAAGTCGCCTTGATTAAAGAAAAAATTATTTAAGTCCCATAGTATTTATTCCTTAAAATAAAGATTTCACTTCAGGGTGCAAGAACATGCGAGGGGGGGGGGGGGAGAGCAGAAGCTTTGCCATCTATCACAATATTTCCTCTCTGTTTTATTGCATTGCAAAGGTCCCTACCTTTACTAGTCATGAGAACTCATAGCCTGTAGCTAGAAAACATTTTTATTAAGTGAAGGTTAAAGTCGGGGCCAAAACAGATCCACTGTAATATGATTACAAGCATAATACCCTGACCCAGACCTATGCCATAGTATCAACTCCAAAACAGAAACAAAGACAATACTTCCTGATTGTAACTGTGCTCCTACTGGTGTAAAGACTTCTGCATGTTCTCCACACAGACTCAGCTGCAGCATCCTTAAAGGTGCCACAACAGAAGGATAAATGCTGTATGAGGTATGGAATCCAGCTGCAAAAACACAGAAGTGAGAACAAACCTCAGCAACATAAAGGACAGTCCTGTCCATCAGATAATCTTTTGCAGGTATATAGCGCAAGGCTTGATGAAGCTGCTGTGGGAAAGAATATTATCCCAATAAATGTATTTCCTAGGTTGTTGAGGTGTTAAAATGAATTGCTACTTAGGGAAATTTCAGTTCAGAGTCAGGGAGCTTAGATGACCTGACACTAAGATATGCAGAATCCAAGGACCTGTCCATCCTTGAACCAGAAAGACAGCAATATCGTTCACAAATAAGGCAATAACTTTATGTATATTACAGTCCCATCTTGGTGGGTTGTAAGTGGTGAAAATAATGGACTGCTTGAAGTAGAGTTCAGACAGATTAGTTTTGTCTGAGAGAAATTCATCCTGTAGAACCCCCAGACTTTCTTCAGACCATTGAATGCCATTGCAGCAATACAAGGGAAGCTCGGGACCCTCAGTAAGTAACTGCTGCACCATCCCCTCATTGCTGGTACTGTGCACAGCCACTGCAGGCAGCTGTGTTCGTCCTGAAATTTATCTTGGTGGCCAGAGAGAGACTTGGACAGTTCTTGGTCACAGACAGAGGACTGTCTGTTGTTGCATGTCCCCAGCCATCAGTGGTGCACACTTCCTATGACAAGCCATAGGAAAACATGTATTGGAAGACAACAAAATGGAGAACATATCTTCTGGATACCTAAATGTAAGGACAGTCTAGTATTAAATGAATATCTGTGTCACATTCCTCTTCTCTGTAGATTGACCAATCACAGGTATTTTCAGTATAATAAGCTCATTAATGTATATCTAGGGAAAGCAAAGTTTTGAAACATATTTTTGCTAAATCCAAATGCCTAAATTAAATTAGGCTGTTGTAACTTCCAAAGTTCTCTTTTTTTTTTCTTTGAGAGGTAAGAAAATTGCTTTTACATGTTCTCACTCTGCTCCAGCACTCTGGCAGCCAGAGTTGTAGGAGATGTGGGGATGCTAAGCAACTTGGGCTTGTGCCTCCCTGGCAGCTGGAGATGTAGAGGCTGGAAGCTGGAGGGAACTGGGTGCTCATCCCCTGGCCCCCTGCCTGCTGCAAGGCTCCTGCTTTTGTCAATCGCCTGTCTGTGCACTGAAAGTTAAATTGACAAGAACCTTCTGGGGAGGGGTAGGTTAAAAGGAACAGCAAGGGAAAATTATTGCTATCTCTCCAAAACAACAGCAGCAACAAAAGAATAATAATAACTAAAAAAAAAAAAAAGGCCGGGGGGCTGGGAGGGATGGGACCCAACACTTAAACCAGAAAGTTGTTGCTGAAATTGAAAATTTCCATATTGTTTGGATATCCAATTTTTGTTTGGATAAAGAGAGAACATTCAACCAGGAAATAGTTCCAATGGGCAAGGGAAGAAAATGAGTCATGCAGAACTCTCCCAAGCTCTTGATGGTCTCAGGGAAAGGTGCCCATCACCTTTCAGGATAATGATCAGCACTTTCAGAGAGACACTTAGCACCTTCTCAGGATTTTGCCTTAAATTTGTTGTAACTTAAAGATAAGGCACACAGAGGGTGAGAGCTCTAGGGAAGAGTAATTTTCACCTTTCTGGTGCTTACAGCATGATAAAAAACTTTCCTCTGTGCTTTTGAATTAATTCCTCAAAAGTTCCAATGCCTGCACACCCATTTGTTTCCTCATTGTTTTTATTAAACAAGAAAGGCGAGCTTTATTACTGCGCAAATGAAAGCATCACCAGAAGATAGATACTTCCCAGATTCTTATTAATCTCCAAGACTTATGAGGCCGCCTAAGTTCCACAGAAATTAACATACTCTACAGATTTCTTCCAGCAAGTCACTGAGTCCTTGCCACCCTATCCAGACAGAGAAAGGAAGCCAGAAAAGCAAAACCAAAGGAGAATAAATCTGTGTTATTAGGAGGTTGTTGCAAGTCAAAATGTGCATGTGCATGCGTGTCTTTGTCTACAGATTAAAGCAAGGCTCTGTGTTATGGTGCATCATCTAAAGCACCATTATAGTAATTTACCATAGAATGTGGTTGTATAGATTGAACTGTGTGGCACAAAGTAGAGGTCATAATCATAATAAAAAAACAGTTGGATTTGCAATTCAAAATAATTTAAGACTAATCTCCAAAACTGCGACTGTGCAAATTAATACAGTAGGGCATTGAATTTATTCTTTTCCCTACTTTTCAGTGTAAGATTACCCATGCTTAACTGCAGGCACACTTAATGCCTGTATTGTAGCAGCATTTAATATCCCTAGCAGAGACCAATGTCCCAGAGCAGTAGCTATTATACATGAGTCAGACCCTACTGCAAACACAACAGTCAAGAAAGAACCCAGAGGCACAGCAAATAGGTAAGATGACTAAATTGTCCAGGTCAGTGGCTGAATACCCATTTGAATACTCAAGCCAGAGCATTCCAACTCTAGCACCTTAAAAACCAGAGGATGAGAGAAAAACACGAACAGCACAGGAAGACCTAGACTAAGCCAGAAATAACATACAATTAATACAGAAGAGACTTACAGCACTGGTAATAATCTGCTCTTCTCCAGTGGCAAATTCCACTGTTGGTTTGTTGGTCTTGGTTTCTTGTGGTGCAGAGATCCAGTTAGTGACATAAAGATGCTGTGCAATGCTGGGAAGATTTTTGTTTGGGTTTTTTTTCCCATTTGAAGTAGATGTTTTGTTAAGTCTTCTGATGTAAGTGGCTAGAACAAGGTTTCCAGAAAGAAAAGGGGACTGAAGTATGTGTCCCTATGTGGCCTGTATTTCCCAGTGACTATTTTCCTGTTGACACTATATTCCCATAAGACATCAACTACTCTGCTAACTCTTACCTATGCATCACATATTTACTGCAAGTCAATATTAGTTAGCCAGTGAATGTGAAACAGAAAATAGGAAAATTGAAGAGTGCTGATTGCTGAATATGATGAGAGATGTTCCTGGTGCACTAATAGCACCACATTAAGTTGTGTAAGGTGTATCTGGACTCTCAGTGATTGTGAATTGGCACAGACAGCTCTGTTAATGATGTTGATCACCAGTGGATTCAGTCTTGTGGTCAAAATGCTAACACTCAGGTACATGAAAACTGAACTTCAGTAATTAATTGTTGCCCCATGAGCTTACTCAATGGTAAATGAAAGCGGGTATCAATCAGTGATGCGATCCTGTACAGAAACCTAAGCTCCACTGTGCAGGTCAAGTTTCCCAAAGGTATTTCACAGTACAACATTTGCATAATCAACGGGAGGCATTCTAAGCCCCAAAACAGCCTGAACTGAGAGCTCATGGGTAGCGAACTAACAAAAAGAAATTGGTCTTGTAACAAAAAAATGTTTACTTGCATTTTAACTAATTCATTGGTAATGAAAAGAAAATTGAGAAAACTTGAAGACTGCAACAAGTAGGAAAAAGTATGAAGTAAGGTTTACTCTCTGCGGTGACCCTGATAATGCCTACGATGGGGTGACATAAAGAAGCTCAGGTTAGCATCTGTAGCCTGTAAAGGATGCCTGATAGGAGCATAAGCATGGAAAATCAAAAGGCCCTGACCTAACATTTGCGAAGAATAGCACACAGTATACCATCAGGAAAGGATGGGAGGGCCTGGTCTGCCCGGAGGTGGCATGAAAACTTCAAGTGTTCACAATCTGTATCATTGCTTATTTGTAACAGATGCTTAATGGCAGAGCTCTGAGAGGGGTACCAGGGAGTGTGAGGGAGAGATAGGCTACTGAAATTGCACCCCACCTTCCCTGGGACAGGCCCAAAAAAAGCAAGCAGGAGGCATGCTATAGAGGCTTCCCTTTCTTCTCTCTGCCAGACTGAACATAGTGAACAAGGGATAGGGATCCATGGCAACAAGATCCTGCCTGGTGTCACAAAGTCTCCTTTGTGATTACCCCACACACACCCTCTGGGAAGGTCTGCAAGAGGAACCAAACATTGATGGGGATCATACCTCATCTAGCTTGCATTTTTGACTGAGATTGTCCATCTCTGCTCTGCATTAAAAACTGCTTCCACAAAAAGAACCCCAACAAAACAGGTCATTGTCATAGGAGACTCCCTTTTGAAAGGAACAGAAAGCCCAATATGCAGACCAAGCACACTTCTGAAGGAAATCTGCTGCCTCTCTGGGGCCCCCATTAAAGATGGGAGGAGAAAGATTCCTACTCAGGTATGGCCCTCAGGTTACTATCCATTATTGATTTTTTTGGGCAGGCAGCAATGAAGTTGCAACCAGAAGTCTGAGGGAAATCAGAAGACTTCAGGGCTTTGAGACAACTGGTTAAGGGATCAGGACAGTGTTCTCCTGTATCTCTCCAGTTGCCGTGAATGACAAATGGAGAAAAAGGAAGAACCAGCAGATCAATACATGGCCGTGAGCCTGGTGTCACTGGGATGATTTTGGATTTTTTGATCATGTCTTGGTCTACACGATACCAAGCCTTGTGGCAATAGACAGCATATACCTCTCTCAAGGAGGAAAAAATATCTTTGCAGGGCTCACTGAAAGAGATTTAAGCTAGTTTTGAAAGGGTAAACGTATAAACCCAGGCTTATTGAGATAAGTCTAGGGGTGCCATGCTAATATTTGAGGAAAGGTGCTCTGGAACAGTCCTTCAGTCTGCCATCTCAGTGGAGGTAGGAGACGAAGATCTGTGCTGCAGCCAAGGCAATGGTATCAATGTGTTAAAAAGCACAGATGAGGAAAAGGCTGAGGTACTTAATGCCTTCTTTGCTTCAGTCCTTAATAATAAGACCAGTTATGCTCCAAGTACCCAGCCCCCTGAGCTGTTAAAACACAGTCAAGGAGCAGAATGAAAACCCCATAATCCAAGGGAAATTATTGACCTGACACCCCATTTAGACAAAAGTCTAAGTGGCCAGATGCGGTCTATTCCATGGTAATGAGGGAGCTGGCAGAAGTACTCACCAAGCTACTCTCCATCATTTATCAGCAGTGCTCATTAACCAGGAAGGTCCCAGTTGACTGGAGGTTAGGAAATGTGATGCCCATCTACAGGAAGGGCCAGAAGGAGGATCTGTCAGTCTGACCTTGATAATGGGGAAGGTTTTGGAGTAGATCATTCTGAGTGCCTTCATGTGGCACATACAAGACAGCCAGGTGATCAGTCTCAGACAGAAGTTGAGAGTCGATATTAGCAAAAATTTCTTCACCAAAAGAGTTGCCAATCGTTGGACCAGGCTGACAGGGAAAATGGTTGAGTCACCATCCCTAGACTGATGTATTTTAAAGATCTGTAGAAGTGGTGCTTAGGGACGTGGTTTAGTGGTGGACTTGGCAATGTTAATTAAAAGGTTGGACTTAATGATCTTAAAAGTCTTTTCCAATCAGAATAATTCCATGTATCTATATTTCAACATACCATGTAGCTTTTGATAATAGAGTCACACTGATGATGAAATTACACATTGGGTGACTTGTGTCACTCTTTGTTCTTTTAAATCTCATGGTAGGATGGAATATCTATCGAAATATTGGTTGTGTAGAGTCTGTCATTCACCTCATATAAGTATGAAATGTTCCTGTTTTACCACAGTTGTCATCCCTGGCTGGCAAGAAGACCACAGCTAACACAGATGAAGGTCAGTTGCTTTCTGCTTGCCCTGGATCAGGACAGCACTTAGGCAGTTATAAAGATGAGCTGATCTGCAGCAACTTAGAAACAGGTATACATATAACTTCAAAGCTAAACTGATCTCATCCAGCTGAAAACCTTGATTCCTGGTAACTAATGCAAACTTCTTTCTGACAAAATGAGACTCAATTGTTTGGTTGTCCTCTGAGTTGTGAATTGTTGTGGGCTTTTTTCTTGTGTTTGGGGTTTTTTTTCCCCTTATCCACCCTATTTTATTTTTTGTTGCTCAGGTTAACATTTGCAGTCTTCCTTTTTTAACAAAAAATTCTAATGTATACGCATTGTGTTCCTCATTTATGCTTCCCCACTACTCAATTAATGTCACACTAAATTATATACCTGCAACAGATTTAATTCCAGACCACTGAGCTGTCGCTTTTAACCCTCTGCATGTATCTCTACAATATTTATGAGAAACTGCACATACTTTAACAAGTAATGATGGATTTCTATAGGTTTTTAACAATTCGGTTTGTTATAAGAAAGAATGTATTTTTCTGCTGAAATCCATGGGATGGTTCAAAACACATACAGAAGGATTTTGATATCTATTAAATTCTCAAGGTTTTAGAATAGTTTTCCAAATCCCTATTATGCTGCTATGGAATGAAAATGGATGGGTCTATGGCCAGAGTTAAGCAGAGATCTGGGCTCATTTCCAAGCTCCACTGAACTCTTCTCAGATGACCTTGAGCAAAGCACTTGAGATGTGGTCCAGAGTGTTTATTTCAGTGTCCAAATGAGGCTTTGAATGAACTTAAAACCTTAAATTCCAGGAAGCTGTTTTCAAGGGATCGTCTAGGCTTAGAGCTACACAAATCTCACTACAAATTTCCATGATGCCTGAACTCAGAAGGTACAGGACAATCATGAGTTGCCTGGACTGAGGCGTCAGAGTGCAGTCAGGCCCATCACATGCAGAGACTTCATCAAACACTATCAAAACATGAAATGCCTCTAACCATTCTGTTATTCAATGTAAAAGTTAAAATGTAGCTATTGTCTATTTCAAAGGAAAAAAAAAAAGAACCAACCAACCAACAACAAAACCTGGCCCTCAGCTAATTGTTACAGACTGGTTTGTGTCTGTATTTTCTGGAGCGGTTTCATAGGATCACAGAATGGTTTGGTTTGGCAGGGACCTTAAAGATGATGTAGTTCCAACCCCCCATCCATGGGCAGGGGCAACAACCTCCACTAGACCTGGCAGACCAAAGCCCCATCCAACCTGGCCTTGAACACTGACAGGGAGAGGGCAACCCCTTCCAGAGCCTCACCACTCTCACAGTAAAGAAATGTTTTCCCAATATCTAATCTAAATCTACCTCATTACCCCTTGTCCTATCACTGCCTGCCCTTGTAAACAGTCCCTTTCCACCTCTCCTCTAAGCCCTTTCAGGTACTGGAAGGTTGTAATAAGGTCTCTCTGGAGTCTTCTCTTCTCTAGACTGGACAAGCTGAAGTATCTCAGCCTGTCTTCATAGTGATCATAGCCCTCCTCAGCTATTGGACTCGCTCCAATAGCTCCATTTCTCTTGTATTGGGGACCCCAGAGCTGAACACAGTACTGCGGGTGAGGTCTCACCAGAGCAGAGTAGGTCTGGAGAATCACCTCCCCTGACATGCTGGGCACACTGTTTTTGATACAGCCTAGGATATCAGTGGCTTTCTGGGCTTTCTGGGCTGCAAGAATGCATTGCTGGCTTATGCCCCAAGTCCTCCTCCTTGGGGCTGCACTCATTCCATTCTCTGCCAGTGTGTAGTTGTGTTTGGGATTTCGCTGACCTATGTTCAGGACCTTACACATGGCTTTGTTGAACTTCATGCAGTTCACATGGACCCACCTCTCAAGCTTCAAGTCAAGGTCTCTCTGTATGGCAATCCTTCCCTCCACTGTGTGGACCATACCACACAGCTTGATTGTGCAGGCAAACTTGTTTAGGGTGTACTTGATCCCACTGTCCATGTCACTGAGAAAGATGTTAAACAGTGGTAGTCCCAGTACTGAATCCTGAGAAACCCCACTTGCCACAGGTTTCCATTTGGAATCAAGTTGTTGATTGCCATTCTTTGTGCAACCATCCAGCCAATTCCTTATCCAATAAGTGTTCCATCCATCAGATCCATTTGTCACCAATTTAGTCTCAAATTCTTTGCAGAAGTCTGAGTAGATGATGTCAGTCACTCTTGCCTTACCCATCAACACTGTAATCCTGTCATAGCCCACAAAATCTGTTGGGCTATATTTGGCATTGA
The DNA here is from genome assembly GCA_022605575.1 of Laterallus jamaicensis coturniculus. Classification (NCBI taxonomy): domain Eukaryota; kingdom Metazoa; phylum Chordata; class Aves; order Gruiformes; family Rallidae; genus Laterallus; species Laterallus jamaicensis. The sequence continues at coordinate 816,088 of JAKCOX010000056.1, forward strand.
AGCCGTGTTGACTGACACTAATAATTTCCTTATTTTGCATGTGTCTTAGCATAGTTTCCAGAAGGACCTTCTTCATGATCTTTCCAGGCAGAAGTAAGACTGTGGTTCCCCAGATCTTTCTTTTTCCTTTTTTAAAAAATGGGTGTTATGTTTCCCCTTTCCAGTCAGTGGTACTTTACTAGACTGCCATGGCTTAAATATGATGGAGAGTGGCCTAGCAACTTCATCCATCTGTTGCCTCAGGATGCATGGATACATCTCATGAGGTCCCATGAACTTATGTACCTTCAAGCTCCTTAGTTGCTCTTGAACCTGGTCATCTACTATAGTGGGCACTTCATTCTCCCAGTCCCTGCCTTTGTCTGTCAGTATTCTCAATATCATGTGTAACTAGATAACCCATATGATTCCACATTTTCCTTAGTCATCTTTTTATCATTGACATACTTACAGAAGCTTTTCTTATTGTCATTGATGTCCATGGCCAGATTTAAATCTATCAAGGCTTTAGCTTTCTTACCTTGATCCCTGTCTGCTCAGACAATTTCTCTGTATTTCTCCCAGGCTATCTGTCCTCACTTCCTGTCTGTGTAGGCTTCCTTTTTGTGTTTGAGTTTCCCCAGAAGCAAATTTCTCATCCATTTAGGCCTCCTAGCATTTTTGCCTGACTCCATCTTTGATAGAATGCATTGCTGCTGAGCTTGGTACAGGTGATCCTTGAATACTAGCCAGATATCTCAGGATTTATTCCTTCCAGGGCTTTGTTCCATGGTACTCTACCAAACAGATGTCTGAAGAGGCCTGTAGTGGTTTGACCTTGGCTGGAGGTCAGATGCCCATCAAAATTGCTCTATCACTCCCATTTTCAGCTGGACAGGGGAGAAAATATATATATATTGAGAGGCTTAGGAATCAAGATAAGGACTGGGAGAAATCATTCCGCAGTTAGAGTCATAGGCAAAACAGACTCAACATAGACTAAAAAGAAGAAAAAAAAATTACACACATACACACACAGAGTAAAACTAGAGTAGGTTAATGAGAAGTAAAACCAGATCTTAAAACACCACTACACACCCCCCGTCCTTCTTTGCACACTTAACTCTATTAATGATTGCTCTCCCTTCTTCCTCCACAGTGTGGAACGGGGGGGAGCAGGATGACATGACACAACACGATGGGAATGGTTTCTTACAGTTCCTCGTGAGTTGTTTTCCTTTTTAGTGGGAGGGGGCATTCCTTACATTCTTCTGCTGCTCCCGTGTGGAGTGCCACCCACAGGAGACAGTCCTCCACAGACTTCTCCAAAGTAAGTCCTTTCCCACGGGGCTTCATATCTTCACAAGCTGCCCCAGCGTGGGTCACTGATATGGGGTGCAGTCATAAATCATAGAATGTCTCTCAGGCCAGACTGCTCCAGGCTGGTCCCCCACAGAGTCACAAACCTCCACAGAAAACCTGTCCCAGAAACTATCTGTTGGTTCATCATCCATTCCTTGGCAGAACTCCATGAACTCCTTCTGGTTATTTACATATGAGGTGACATCGCCTCCTTGTCTCTCCTGCCTGTACCCTTCCATTCCAAAACTCCAGTCATAGGAGTCATTCCACCACATTTGGCTGTGGCATTTAAGTCTGTCAGCTGGAATGAAACCTAGAGGATTCAGCATCATTCTGCCTTTAAGAACTGGGCCCATGAATGGACCATCCTTTTAATAACATTGTGGTATCTCAGAGAGAGGTCTTTCATTTCCCTCCAGACCAAATTATCTTATACTCAGTGTGATGGAATGAGGAGCTAGGTCCCACTGCAAGAGGTGTTTTTTGCAATGCAGATGTAACTTCAAAAAAGTCTACAGGTAGTAGGTGACTCTTGATCAGTTCCCACAGAGCCTCTGACATGACAATCAGGATCTCTACCTGCTCAACAACCACAATAGAATCAATGAAATTGATTTTTGGCCGTTATGATGTGAAAGTGAGTACTCTGAGTTTTGCTTTTAAACTTTATAGCTACAGCTCCAAAGATATTGCTACATGATTATTTCAAAAGGAAGAGGGAGATTAAATACCATTTTGGTTTGGCCCGCTCTGTCTCAGTTTTTTTCATGTAAAATGGAAACAGGCATACTTTCACTACCTTCCACAGCTTTTGAAATGGAAAGCATGTGACACTGAAGAAATCAAATCCCATGTTTCTGAGAACATAAGCAACATACATACTAAAGCACTGTTGGTTTTGACACCATCAATTTTCATAGGACATTTTCTGGGGGTAGACAAAATTTACCCCATATTTGGCAATAAAGAGTTTTCGGTTCTCATGCAATTTTCTGGAAAACTTTGTGCCATTTCCATCCTATCTTGTTCCATGGATGTTCTGCTTTCTGCATATTTGTAGTATTAGTGTGCTTACAGTCTTTCAACTTCATCAGATTTATCTGTAGCTGGTAATCAATCTTTTGTATCTCCTCTATTTAATAAGAAAACAAATGATCTCTTGATAAGTCTTTAAAAAACCCCCAAAACCAACATAACCAAAATATTTATCAATCATTTTCAGCAAAAGTCCACGTAAGCAACTGCAAAGAGCTCAAAATTTGATCACACTCTATGCCAGATCAGTCAAAGCAATTCTGATTCAGATGCTATTGCTCAAGCTTAGCAGGATTTTTCAGTGTTGGCATGAACCTTTGGTAGTCAGGTTACCCAAAAGCCCACAGGTCTGGCTGGTACTGTTAGACAAGTGGAGTAAATGGGCCCCATTTTTACTTATTCTGTAGCTATCTCTTAATAGTTCTATTACTTCACCACTTAGTCAAATTTCTGTTGTCAAGGAAACAGACCAATCCATATTTTGAAGTTTTGATTGGCATTTCATGACCATTCAGAATGTCCAAGCAAACCTCCTGGTAGATCAAACCGATGGGGTTTTTTTATGGAAGCTCAGGAACAGTGCCTGTTTTTTTTTATGATTCTGGCAATTCATCAAAGTTCTAGGCTGAAGAAAGCAGTATGGTCATCTACCCTTCCAACTAAGCAGATAAATGCGTAAGAAGGCTTAAAAATGGTAAAAGGTCTTGCAGTTTTCAATTAATTTATCCTAATTAGGAAAATAAAAGTTACTGGTGGATTTGGCTCAGGGATTAAGATATCTAATTTTAGACCTTTGTATGTGAGATAAATGCCCGTGTTCCCATTATAGAGAATAGAGGTCTAGTCAATACAATTAGTGGTTTAGAAAGAGATGAAGCAAATATCTATATCTGGTCAACCAATAGCTCTCCAGGCTTAGATAGCTAGCTCATATGTGAACACCTAAATTTAGACATATAGTGGCTTGAGTCAGTTGCCTGAAAATAGATGTCTGACAACACTTGAAGTGCCCTTGCATTTTGGAGGCATCCACACAGAGCTGGGCTTCATGCACAGGACTTTAGGAGATGCTTGCTTTGGACTTTCAGCTGCCTTTGCACAAGCATCTAGTGCCACTTGAGATGTTCTAGACTATCTGAGAGCCATAAAGGGCTGACAGATACCACAGAGGATCAAAGGGGTGCTGCACTCAGAAGCTAGAGGTTATCCAGAATAGATGAGCAACAAAATTGTTTAAGCAGTTGAACTGAGTTCTAAGTGTTAAGCTAATCACCTGAGGCTTGTTTTCATAGTGGAGAGAAATACAAAGATCAGCCCATTCTAAAATAAAGGTCAAAACCAGGTCAGATGAATTGCCCTCCAGGTTTCTGTCAGCTGACAATAAAGAGAGCTCAAAATGGCTAGTCTCTGCTTACAGTTTGGGAGACAGAGTTAGTAAAAATGCAGGTTGCATGGGAGTCCACGTAGCAATCTAAGCAGCTGGGACCCATCAGCCTTCTAACAAAATACTTAGATATACCATATGCATTTATACAGTCACTATATGCCTTTCAAACTATATTACTGACAACTGACTGAAGAGACTGACACACCATGTATATTACAAACATCTATATTGGGATGGAATCCCTGGCAACAGTGCCCATCAGTATAAAATAAACCACCACATCTTGCAGTCCTGAATAAGATCCAGTGCATAGATTGTATATGACAAATTTGCAGACAGCTTGTTTATGACCAACAGGACATTTTTTTCTGTGTTTGCTTTACAAGCTAATGTGGTTATACATAGAGCTTTTCTCCCGGAATGGTCCCAAAGCATTTCGTAAATTGAAAAGATGCAAAGGAGCTAGAGGTGGGGGAAGGAGGAAGAAAAAAAAATTTAAAAAATCACTCCTCCTGGGAAAACGGAGCCCTTTTTTCTGGATTTGTATTCTAACAGTTAAAATTGGGATAGGACATTGATAGCAGATATAATCTGTGAGGAACATTGAAAAATTAGTCTCAGATATAATGTGGGATATTTTAGAAATACGATGTGGTACAGACTGGAGGAGTAGGACCAGAGGCATTTCTTGGGTTTATTTCTCACTTGATTTCCCCTTAGGCACAGGGTCTGATTCTCAGTGCACTTTTGAGCCAGTTCAGCTAGTGGAGGGAAAGGAAAGAAAGGCCCAGTAAACTTTTTCACTCTTGCGACTAAATGCATATAGGGAATCATATGCCTTATGCAGTTTAGCAGAGGTTGGGGTGTGTTGTCATTTACGTGTAGCTGTTAATGCAATTCTGTTTAACTTTCACTATAGTTTCACTATATCTTCACCCTGGAAATCCCTGTCTAAGTCCCACTCCCCTGTATTAGCTAAACTAACAGAAATCCCTAGAGTTGCAGATGAGTGTGTTTTGGTCCATGTTATAGATGGTTCCCTAAATATCAACTGCCTCGTTACTGCTTTTTACAGGTACAAAGTTTAATGAATACTTAGTACCAGTAGATTCCTTTTTTCTTTGAGGATAGAGTGGTCTGTACATTGGTATTACAACACCAAGAGCTCTCACAGCTCCTCTCAGATCAGAGATAATCACCAAGTTCATTAAAGCCAGACACTGCGTTAGGCATGGTCTTTTAGCTTCAGCAAATGAAACCAGATGACCTCATCCTGCAATGAAAATAACAAGGGATTAGAGATCTAAAGTCACAAGAGACAGATGCATGAGAGGGAAAGGGGGAAGCTGACTGGCCTAGGGTGTTCTGCTGCTGCAAACCCAGGACCAAAATTTTCTCTGCGCAGCACATGTGGCTGGAGGCAGAAGAAAAATTAAACTGGATCCAGAGCAAAAATCAAGACTATGGTTTAAAATTTATAGGAGGTGTAACCAGAGGTTTAAGAAGAAATAAAATACTGCAGATACACTCACTGCCTACAGGAAAATGAGGTTTCCTCTCCTTTTGTTGTTTGTGTGTTGTTTGTTTTTTTAAAAAGTCTTCCACTGCGGGATACCTGGCTTCTGTGTTCTCATTCTACCAGAAAAAACCTCCTGAGAACACCTAAACCAGAAGACAGAGGGAGGTGAAGTTCTTCTAAGTCCACTCTCTTTTGATTGACAGCACTGAGGTTAAATGCTGCAGAAAGAGGAACTCATCTGGGGAAAGAAAAGCTCTCCTGCTTCCAGCGAAGAGTGTGCAGGGTCTAAATTAAAATAAATACATCCTATAAAGAGCATTGATGTTCAAAGTAGTTCAATAGCCTTATTCCAGTGGTCAAGCTCAGGGTCTGCAGTTCCACTAGCTCTGCAAGTTCACTTCCTCCATGGGTGGCTCTGATCACCCACCTGGCAGTTTCTCCTCTTTTGCCCAGAGGACAGACAGCTCTGCCTGTTCACAGCTTCTCACTATACACACCCTTCACAGAGGCACCTCTTCTTCTTTCAGCTTGGTTCCCGCTCAGTGCCCTGTGCTGCAGCAGGAAATGTTATTGCACTGGTGACATTTCCATGTGCAGGTTGACATTTCCCTTTGGAAGAAGCTACTCACTTTACAGTCCCTTTTATTTATTGTTACTTTGGCTCATGGGCCACCATGGAGGTTACTTTAACATAGCTGTAATTAAGGATCTATGATGATAAGGTCCTTTAAGTAGGATCTGCTATTTTTATTCAACTGTAAAAATTACATACACCCCCAGGGCTGTGTAAACCATAAATATAGACATGGTTGTGATTCAGAGCTCAGTAACAGTGGTGTAAATCACAGTAAAAGCAATGTATTTAGGAAAGCCTTACTGATGTAAATTAGAAATAACTCCATATGGTATTAAGCATTCTATATGTATAAATTTTGAAAGATAGTGCTGGGAAAGTACTGTCTTTTTTATTTTTAAAGATGGATACAGAAATTTTAAGGTCACATTATAAGTCAGGCTGGTAAAACACCTAGTCATTAGGAAATCTAGGTCAATAAGTATTATTTTTTGATTAATGCAATCAGTAACTGATTGGTAAAAAAGAATACCCATTATTAATTATTTGTTTTTTACACAAATGTTGAAATAGAAAACTACAGAGTAGGAAAGTAGAAAAAATATCAGTGTGAAACTATTTTCATTATTTTCATTTATTTTCATTCACATATACACACACAAAATGAAAAGAACTGCAAACTGAAGACTGAAGAAAATATTCAAATAAAAAAAGTTAAACTTTTCTTTCATTTGAAGACGCAGCAGGAAGGAGAGGATTAATCTTCGGAGGGAATTACAGAAAATGATATTTTGGAAATGGAAAGCCATAATGTTTCATTCTCAAATATGTCAAAATATGGTATCATAATAAAATTGACACTAAAAGTTTATTTTTATTCAGACTACTTTTTTTTTTTCCCCCCCGTAAAATGAAAATAAAATAAAACAAACACATGTAAAAGTATCGAGTGATAAGATGAGAGGAAATGGCCTCAAGTTGTGCCAGGGGAGGTTGGGATTGGATATTAGGAAAAAATTTCTTCATCAGAAGAGTTGACAGTCATTGGAACAGGCTGCCCAATGTTCCAGTCTCCATTCTTGGAGGCATTTTAAAGATTTGTAGAACTGGTGCTTAGAGGTATGGTTTAGTAATGTTAAGTTAATGGTTGGACTTCATGATCTTAAAAGACTTTTCAAACCTGTGCGATTTTATGATTATAGAAAAAAACCCCAAAACTGATAACCTCAAACTTCTGATATTAGGAGTTCCTTGTAAATCTAGACTATTTACTAATTGTTCAGAAAAAAAACACCTTCCTCTTCTTGTGAAGCAATATGATAGACAAAGCACTGAATTGAATGAGTTTAGTGTCTTCAATATACAAAGTATGTTGTTCTTATGTAACATTTCACACCACTTAGTGGCCCTTGATTAACAGATTTAGTTTGAAACAAGAAGTGACCCATTGCATGTTGTAATTATTTAACTACTGATAGAAACAGTATTTGTTGAGATAAATCTTTTGATATGCGTAGTCTGGCTGCCTATTCAAAGTAGGACAGGTACTAGCATTGTAACAGATCAGGAACAGGTTTTCCTACCTGGTCTTGAAAGCATCCAAGGATGGAGTCTGCTGCAGTTTCCTGTGTGATTTGGTCAAGGGCTGCACAATCTCCAGAAGAAATTTTCCCAGCCTGGACTGCCCAGGCTGTACCTTGCAGCTGTTCTGCTTGTTATAGTTACCTGTTAGTGCCAAAAAGTTCATTTTTATAAAAGAAACTTTTTCAAAGAGTTATAATGAATTTGTTAGCATTTAATTATATTTTAAAAAATAAAAATTAAGGTTAATAGAAGTAGTGTTACAATCCCCTTTAGATACCAGTCTTTGATGCCCTTGCATTCTGTAGAGTAAATGATTTGTTAAAATAACAATAAAATAAATAACATATTAATAACATTATTATAAAGCTTTATTCTATTTGATTTAAAAGCATGTAGAATTGAGCATTCTAGACAATTTTTACAATTTTAAGTATATGTAGTTTCACTCTTTGGGGCAATTCAAAGGGTTTTACATAAAATTGGTGCAGTGAAGATAATCTCAGGCAGAAGTTCTCAGACTTAAATGTGTGCATTGACTGTGTCTTAGTCCTTGAAAGATTTAACCCCTGAGGGCTTATAAAGTGAAACAGGCTAGAAACAAGGAGAAACCGATTCAAATGTTTTCCGGTGCTACTGAAAATCCTGACATTTAAGCAAAACTGAATAAAATAATGTTGATAACGTACCACCCTTTATATTCTTTTCACCTCTTCAGTATAAGCTTTAGTCCTTTGAAAATATTTTCTTGAGGCTCCACGTGGCATGAAGACTTTTCTACAAAAGAAAAGCTTGTCATTGTAAATTCTTATTGAAACCCTGATCCAAACCCTTTTATATCAAAGATTTGTTCCTGTAGAAATTGCTGGCCTTTGGATAAGGTCTAACAACAGTAAATTCTAGTTCAGCTGTAAACTCTTTTGTGTCACCATTGCATTATGCGTGTGGTCTGAGTTTGCTCAGAGGAGCCTGAGACCAAACATGGGACTCCGGACATAATCATATTCCCCTCATGAGTTTAGTGTTTCTTTATAACCTTGACCTCTATTGTTTCAGAAGACTACCATGAACACTGGGGAAAAAATAGGGAAAACAAATTATTTATCTTTAAAAGGCCATTCTGCTGACAGAATAGTTTCAAATGCGGTGAGAGAGGGAAAAAGAAGAAAAGAAAAAAGATCAGATTGATTTACACTTTGCTTATCCACAAATCTGAAATGTAATAAATACCACCATTCATTGAAATTGTAACCAGAAACAAGGAACTCTTCTGAAAACTTAAATAGCTAGACTATATCACAAATACCTTGAACAAATTTTGAGGCAATTTTTGAATGGGATTGCATTTCCTCTTTAAACTTGTACAAAAACATACCAACTTGAAGTACATTTTTATTTCTAATTCTTTCTACTGATTTCTTTAAAAAAAATCACATCTGCTGGAAGATGCAGAATATATATAAACTTTGAAAGTATCCTAGATACTAAGAAGAGAGCTGTGCTTAAAAAAAAAAAAAAAGGCAGCATATACTACTAGCAAATAAATAAATACATTTTGAAACAGACAAAAAATGCTGTCCCAATTTTAATCACATTAATCAGAACCATCAAATTGGTTCCTACTGTGCATTTCACTTCTTCATTGTAATAATCTTTTATTCTTCACTACCAGCTGCAGAATCTTTGGAATAAGTAGCTTTTTCCAAAAGATAGGTATATGGTGCTAGATACATGGACGGTGGTTCTTATAAATACCCTCAACACCATCATTAGTTTGAGGGGGGAAAAGTACCAGTAGCAACCACCTGGAAATAATAGAAGGAAGAGACATTACTGCAGCAGCTACTGCAGCAGATGCAGTCTGTAGAGACCACACATTTTAAAGGACAGGGCTGAAGCTGCTGTTCATTTATTGACAGTCAACATCTGGGACTGGTGAGTGCTCTATATAATTTGTTTTGAATCGAAGTTCTCAACTCCTGGTCAACCATGTATCTAACATAGTGGGTAGGCAGCTGTCATCTCTGGTAGCTTCCAGGCTGGTATGCCAAGGTACACTTCTTAAATTCTGTGAAGTGCCTGCTTGTAAAGAGAAATGTAACCCAGTGTCTAGTAGCATACTAAAACTCATGTCCCAGTTGACTATATAGGTTTCCTATACAATAACTTGTTGAGAAAATAACCATAGTCTTTTTATTTAGGATCTTGGATTTCACAAATCCCAAACTCTCACCAACACAGTTAACATTTTATTAATCTAGTTAAGAAGTTCAAATTGGAAGGGTGATTTCTGTGAACTGTAAAATCTGTAACAAAATTTCTGACGCTGGACCAGGACAAAGTTATGTTGCTATTGTATCTGTTTAAGGGTATTAAGCATCTCCTCATTTACAAGAAAGGGTATTTCTGTAGGGTGCTTCAGAGAAAAAAGACAAGCTGCATTTCCTTGTGCCAACTGGAATGCACGAAAATGAACCTATTGAGACGATAGCAATAATAAAAGAGCTAGAGTCATTAGCTTGGAGTCATCACTGTGCTAACTATGTTTACTTAACTTTTGGTCATCACATCGCATGTCAAGAGAAATCTCCCACCCACCTGTACCGCTTTGGCCACTCATAAACACGTGCCAAGCTATGTCTTTTCCTTAAGAGATAAAATGTCAACCAGAACACATCTGAAAAATAGTTTTCTGATTTTGAAGATATCAAGTGATGGAGAAAACAGTTTCCCTCAGTAGTTTGTGCCGCTGGTTAATCATCTCCTCTGTTGTGCCTAATTTCTAATTTGAATTTGTCTGGCTTCAGCTCCCAGCCATTAGTTCTTGATGTGCCTTTCCCCGCTAGATTAAAGAGCCCATTAATACCCAGCGTTCTTCCCCTGTGAAGGTACTGATATGCTGTACTGCAGTCACCTCTCAGTCTTCATTTTAATAGGCTCAACAGATTGAGCTCTTTAAGTCTCTGTGAAGCATTTTCTCTGGACCTGAAATCATTTCCATGGCTCTTTTCTGCACCCAGCTCATTTTTTTTAATAAACTCCTTATTTTTATTCATGCAGATGCTCACAATTATATTCTCCTATCAGTCCTATGAACACTGAATGCTGAAATAAAATATTTTCTTCACTCCTTCCCCTTTCTTTCCTATTTATGCAACCCAGGACAACACAAGCTTCTCTTCTATCAGTGCCACTCTTAAAACCATCATTACACTTATCTTTTTCAAAGTCTTCTGTTTCCAGCATCTTGTGCATCACTCTGTGTCTGAGGTGCATATGTTGTTACCACATATATAATTGCACTTGAAGAAACCAAATATAGTTTGGTGGCAGAGACTGCTTTACCAAGCAACCCAGATGCCTTTGTAAGAATTCTTGGTTACGGTTAATATTTATCCCTCTACCAGCTAATGGAAGAATAAATATTGTGTCATGCAAATTGTATCAGTAATGATTTTATATTTCTTTCTTTAAAATGTTGATGAGCATTAAGCCTTTCTCTAAACTTGAATTCGCTGGTGATTCTCTCTTTGTAACATTTTTGGTATTTTCACAGCTGTCAGTTAACCAGGTCTCAGGCTACTAGAGAGAGAGGGCTGTGTGTGCTCTGTTAATGCTCTGAACTACATACTTTTAATCAAAATGGTGTGTTGAAATAAGAAATATTATAACATATACTATGTTAGTAGAATTGTTATTACCAAGCAACTTTTAAACCCTTCCCACCATAAAAACAGGTTTTCTTTCTGGGACCTATTTTCCATAAATATTTTTAAAAGAGCTCTGTGAAGAAGGACTTGGGGGTCCCGGTAGATGTCAGGTTGGCTATGAGCCAGGAGTGTGCCCTGGTGGCTAAGAGGGCCAATGAGATCCTGGGATGCATCAGGAGGAGTGTAGCCAGCAGGTCTAAGGAGGTGATCCTCCCCCTCTACTCTGCCCTGGTCAGGCCCCACCTGGAGTATTGTGTCCAGTTCTGGGCTCCCTGGTATAAAAAAGACTGGGACCTCCTTGAGAGAGTCCAGAGAAGGGCTACGAACATGATTAAGGGGCTGGAGCATCTCCTGTATGAGGATAGGCTCAGTGAGTTGGGACTGTTCAGCCTGGAGAAAAGAAGACTGAGGGGGGACCTAATTAATGTTTGTAAATATCTTAAGCATGGGATTCAGGGAGAATTGGCCAGCCCCTTTTTAGGTCTATGGAGATAGGACAAGGGGCAATGGCTGCAAATTAGAGCACAGGAAGCTCCACACCATGTGGAAGAACTATTACACAGTGAGGCTGATCGTGCAGTGGAATAGGCTGCCCAGGGAGGTAGTGGAGTCTCCTTCTCTGGAGATATTCAAGAACTATCTGGATGCCTATCTGTGTAATATGAGCTGGGGAGCTCCTTTGGCAGGGGATTTGGACCCGATGATCTCTCGAGGTCCGTTCCAACCCCTACAACACTGTGATTCTGTGAAATAAATTGGTTTTGATTATATTCTCCCAATTTAATTTTTTATTTGCTGTGTGTCTTGTAAAATTTTCAATTCTTTACCCAGAATTAACATCTTGCTTTATTTCTCTTTAAAATAATCTTTCTAGAATGCCAGGCTTGGTTATTTAAAATTTTTTTTCAACCACCACCCCCACCTTTCAATTTCACATTAATAGGAAAATAGGCACTTAAGAACTGTGCTCAGGTTCTTGAGATGAGAATTTCATCTCCCCTGATTTGTAAATGTCTATGCCTAGAAATAATATTTCTCCATCTACTATTACTACTGGATTGAAAAGTACTCCATTGACCTCATCTGATACAAGTGCTTCATATTGTCTCTTTCAAATATGAAAGCTAACTTTTCATAGAAAATGTCTCTTTTTGTGCATTCTTATTAGCATTTTGTCTATTACTGTTTAGTCATGGAAATATTCTACTCTTACGGTCTCTTTTAGTCCTACTACACTTAAAAAATTCTCTTTCTTATTGTTCTGAGCCCTGAAAGAAACATTTTTTTCTTGAGGCCTTTATGCATTTTCTTTGCATTTTAGCTCTATTCCAGAGAAACTGGGATACTCATAATTGGGATATTCAGTTAACATACTGTTATTGCTGACTGTACCTGGTTCAGATGAACTTCAGCTTCCTATAAGCACTGGAAATGTTTCCAGGATTGAGCCATTCCATATAGACTGCTTTCAAGACTTTTAATACCTAGCAGATCAATTTGAATAAATATTATATCATGCAAAAGAGTGGAGGTTTTACTGTGATGCTTTATAGTGCAAAATGTATTCTAAAATTAAAAAAAGGATATGTTATAGTTAGCAATCCTCTTTAATTTCTATTTTTTACTATATTTTCATCTTATATCTGAAAATTTTTTCCCACTAAAAAAGACAAAAGATTTAGGGAATAAATATTACTTGAAACAGCCATTTCTAAGGTTATCGGTAAATCTGTAACTGATCTACTGTCATGGTTCCAGTTAGGATACAGTTTATTTCTTTCTAGCAGCTGGTGGAATACTGTGTTTGGGAGTTAGGATGAGAGCAGTGCTGATAACGCACTGATGGTTTAGTTGTTGACAAGCAGTCAAGGACTTTTCAGCTAACAAGAAGGTGGAGGGGTTCAAAGGATGCTGGGAGGAAACACACTCAGGACAGGTGACCCAAACTGGAGAAAGAGGGTATTCCATACCAATTACATCATGCTGAGCATAAAGGGGGGCTGATGGGGGGAGGAGCACTCAGCTACAGGAGATGCAGTTTTTGGGGACAGTCCAGTTTTGGGAATGCTCTGAGCTGTATGACCCAAGTTGTGTGGTTTGGTGAGAAACTGCATTGCATAACACCAGTTTTGTATATTTTGCTACGGAGTGATATTATTATTATTACAACTATCTCTCTGTTATCCCAGTAAACTATCCTTATCCCACCCCACGAGGCTTTGATTTTTCTGGTTCTTTTTTCTCTTCCTTTCCCCATCCCCCAATTCCACACTACTCCCACCCCCATCATCCACCTCCCTTGGACTTGATGATCTCTTGAGGTCCCTTCCAAGCCCTACTATTCTGTGATTCTGTGATTCTGAGCTACCTAGCAGCTGGATGGTGCTCGGCTCTTGGCTGGGGCAAAACCATGACACCTGCTCATGACATTTTGCAGAAAGTAGCCTCAGCTTTTGTCTCAGACGCTATGTCGGTTTGGTCAAATAGGAAACATCTCCAGATCCACAGGAGATCCCACCTCCTCATCATCCCTGCTCCCCCCCCCCCCCCCCCCCCGCAGGGGCGACTCCGGACCCGGGCACGGGATATTCTGGTCTGGGCAGGCACAGTGCCAGTTCCAGGGGTGACTCCGGACCCTTCAGAAACTGCTCCAGAACCTGGCACGGGAATTTCCGGTCTGGGCAGGCGCAGTGCCAGTTCTGGGTTCTTTCTCTCTCTTTTGGATCGGAGCGGCAGGTGGCGGTGAGGGGGGGTTTGGGACTGCCGTTCGGGAGTGCCGCGTTCGGAGCTCCGAGTCGGCAGCGGTTCGGGCACGGCTCAAATTACATCGTGGGGTGAGAGGTTTGCACTGTATATAATAGCACTGTAGCTAGTTGTTTTCATATCTTTTCCTGTTGTTTAGTAAACTATCCTTATCCCAACCCGCGGGCCTTTGGTTGGTGTTTTTTTCCTCCCCGCGGCTCCTCAGCTCCCTTCGTTCACCCATCCCCCACCTCTTAAAGAGGCAGGGGACTTTTTCTAACTTTTGTGCCCCCAGCTTTTCAGCTGAGGTTTAAACCACAACAAACATATATTCACAGATGAGCGGACACACGTGTGTTTTCCTGAATTAACTTTAATCAGTTATGCTTCTCAGGTTACTCAGGCTCTTGCCTAAACCAAAATGTTCTGGTCCTCAAAAGCTGCCTGAGAGGCTGTAAGAACATGATCTACATTGTCAAAGTTACAAGTTAAAGAATTTGAAATGGAGGGTGAGAGAACAGGTACAGGAGATGCCTGTCATTTTACCATACAGTCTCTCTTAATATTTTTTCCGCTTTTAATTCTCAAACTTAACATGGCTTGAACTTTTCTGGAAAAAACTATTCAAAATGGGATCTTGCAGCACAGATCATGTGATAAATGGGATGCCTCTGAGGAACATAAATCTGTGCTGGTGCATCCTGATGCAGAATTGGTGTTGATGCTAGCATGTCGTTTTCCCAAATGCTTCAGAGTCTTTTGGGCTTGCCATGAAGGTAAGAATTTATCTTCTAATCTCAAAACCACTTTTCTCTGTCTGGATTAGCCATGAGCAGGAAAATCATTAACATTTATGAACTGGGTATTAATAACACTCCAGAGCATATTATGTGGTTGGTTTATCACCTGCCCAACCCTTTAACCTATGTCTGAGATAGGTAGAAAAAAAAAACTGGTAGCACAAGCCCCTACTCACTTGGCAACTTAACCGAATCACAAAATAGCTGAGGTTGGAAGTGATCTCTAGAGATTGCCCAGTCCAAACCCAAAGTCAAATAAGGGTCACCTGTAGCAATTTCTTAGCACCACGTCCAGAGGGATTTTGGCTGTGTCCATGGATGGAGACTACACAATATCTCTGCACAACTTATTTCAGTGTTTGATCACCCTCACATTTAAAGTGCTGGGGTTTTTTTATGTTTAAATGAAATTTCATGTGTTTCCATTTGTGCCCATTGCCTATCTTGTGCAAATTTGCTAAGGGTGCATTGTCCTTTTAGTCAACTAATTAATACAGTTTTTAAAAAGTACTTACCCTGATTATAGACCCTTTGGGTACACCACTAGTAACTGGCCTCCATGGACTTTGCTCATCACAAATTCTTTAAGAACAGCAGTTAAGTGGTTTTCAGACCACCTCACTGTCTTGTCTTTTTAATCAACCCATATTTCATCAGCTTGTTAATGGGAGACAATGTCATAAGCCTTGCTACAGTCAAGAGAAACAAGATTCATAGCTCTTCCCTTGTCCACCAAGCTGGTCTTTTCATCACAGAATGCTATCAGATTTCTCACGCATGATTTTCCTTTTGTAAATCCACTCAGATTACTCCCAAACATGTTCTTATCTTTTATGTGTTTGGTTTCCATGGTTATTTACTCCACCATCTCCCCAAGGATAGACGCAACATTAACCACCCTACAGTTCTCCACATCCACCTGACTGTCCCTGAAGACAAGAATGATGTTTGCTTCCTGAGGAATATTCCTTCATCAGTTTCTATGACCTTCTAGAGGTTATTTGGGAGCGATCTCACTATAACATTGACCAGTACATTCAATATTTGTGGGGGCATCCCATCAGGTCCCATGTTCTTGTGTGTTCCCAGCCTATTAAAATGTTCTCACCAAGAGCAAAGCTTCCTTGCCCAGAATTTCTGACAGGTCCTAGTTATTCCTCAAGGGCCTTGGAATTTCTGATGTTAAATCTCACCAGTAAAGAAAAGGGAAAAAAACTCCCATTGAGTAACTCAGCCTTTACCATGCTTCAAGTACCCTGCCTCATTCAGAAGCCAGCCGAAGTTTGGCAGAAGTTTTCCTTTTGTTGATGAAAAAAGGCCTTGTGTTTTCCTTTCACACACTTTGCCAGAGTCAGCCTCAGGTGGGCTTTCCTAACACCATCACTACACACAGTGTCTATATTCCTCCTCATTCACCTGACCCTTGTACAAGCCACTTGTACACTTGTTTTTTGTATCTGAGTTTTGTCAGAAAGTTCTTGTCCATCGATGCAGGTCTTCAGCCTTTAGATTCCTGTTAGTTGTGATGGACTGTTCTAGTGCTTGGAGTAGGTGGTCTTTGAAATTCAACCAACTATCCTTGACAAAGCTTCTTTTCAGCATTGTGTCCCAAGCAGAATACAACAGAGTTGTATCTCCAAGCAGGTCCCTGAACAGGTCAAAGTCTGTCATCCAGTTGTCCAGGCTTGCGATCCTACTGTTTGCTTTGTTTCCTCTTCTCATGCTCCTGAACTTCACCATCTCATAGTCACTGAAGTCTATTTGCCTTTAACCTCCACTTATTTACGTATGCTATTCCTTAGCTAGTGTCTACCCCTCTGTCTAAGAGTCCATCTTAGAAACAATGATGAGCCCGATCCAAGGGACATGGAAGTCAACAAGAAGGTATTCAGACTTTATGCTCTACAGATTACTTTTGATAACCATTTTTTTCAAGACAAAAAGACAGAGAACATCAAATTTAATCAGTAAAAAGCAAACGCAAATCTAAAAAATGAAGGGTATTCTGATTGTAAAGACTAAAAGCTTGATGAGCTGTTGAACTCGTTTCTTCAGGAATATTGGAAGATTAAATATCTGTATAGGATCATAAAAAGCCCTTCATGAAAGAAAAAAAAATAAAATCTAAATCATAATAATGCTACCCTTTGCCTTAGCAATCTCTGCACTGCAAATCACAGTTAGCATTAGAGACTGCAAGAGCATTGAGACAAAATGCCATTAAATGTTTACCTTATCTAGGCATTGGCCAATTGTGTGTATGAGAGAAAGTATTCTCAGTTTGGTAGATTCGACTGTGTGAAAATATTGTTATGTGGCGTCCTGATGTAAGTTTCTAAGCTATTTGGGGCAAAATATCTGAAATAACTGGGATATTTGCCATTCTTTTCAATAGCATTGGGATTCATCTGTCACTAATTCATTTTAGGAAATCTCTCATACTTCGACTTTACAAACCAAAGACCCATAGATCAATCCATTAATGCACTGTGGGTCATATTTGCAGAATTCTTTGTATTTGCTTTTTGAAAAAGAATTACATTTCTGGTGATCTTTGGACACCTCTCTGATCATTAAAGTATGTACTTCTCAATAGAATGGAATGGTAAAAAGTGATACTCCTTACAACAAATGCCACGAGTAACTATTATGCAAGAAGTTTAATCTTGACTTTTATGTACATATAAAATAAATAAATAATCCCGTCTTGAAGTCGTTCGTTGGTTTTCCTGTTAGTGTTCTTTCGTAGAAGTAATTTTGTGGGTCCAGATTAATTTCTGGAGGAAGCCTATGAAAAGCTCTGCATCAACAGAAGGGATAGATTTGTTTGGTAATCTTTTTTCATTCCAGTCAATGATAAGCCCAGCACTTTACTCACTGTTTCTCTTTGTGAGTTAATACACAGTATTGGATTTCCCCTTTGTACTTGGATTCTTCTTTTGTGTAGGCATTTGGTTTTTTTTTTTTTACTTTTTTTGTTGGTTTTTTTTGTTCACTTATTCCAGGGATGAGGCAAAGGTGTTATTACCAAAAAAGCCTTGAAGAAACATCTTTTAAAAAAAAAAAAAAGACAGAAGGAAACAAGCAAGCAAAAAGTTCAAACACAATCCCAAACAAACAAATTTAGAATAAAGTAAGTTTCTCCTTGTATTAAACAGCATTTTACAGCTAATAATGATTGTTGTATTGCTGGACAGGTTATTTGAATTATTAGTATCTAAGAGACAACCTGTAATCATAAAGATGTAAAAACAGAATTGAGGAAGAGAAAGAGGAGAGAGAAAGGACAAAGGACAGAAGGAAGAAGAAAAGAAAGGACAATGTCAACAAAAACAATGGACTGTGTCACTGTTGTGAATCATACATATGCTTTTATTAATAAGTATAGACTAATTTCTGGTCCTACTTACTATTATGTGCTTCCAAAATCCTTACAATGGGTTAAGATCAGGATCATGTTGGAAGAGTGAATGACATGTCCTTTCATACACTGAGACATTTTCTTGTTTGGTCTGTTTTGTTGGTTGAGGTCAGGAGTGATATTCTAACTTGTATTTAATATCTACTAAATAGTAAAACTAAATCTAGCTGAGGTTTCTGAAAATGTCACTGTTACTGGGCAATTCACGCAGCTGTCTTCTGGCATTGTACCCTTTCAGTGTCAGGGTACAGCAACCTGATTTCTGTTACACTGCACGAAGTAAGTATGGGCCTGGTCCAGAACATCAGCACTGGCCACACAGGAAGGAACACAAGTAATATAAAGCTTGTTGCATTTTGAAAAGAGTTATAACACCAAAATAGAATATACAAAACCCTTCCTGTCCTACATGCTGGGTTTTTTTCCCTAATTTTTATTGTTTCCTGGTATTTCTGTGCTGAAGAAACAGAATATATAACTGGTAGCTGGATGGTGAGCTTCCTTCCAACAGAACTTCACTCTGTTTTAAGACTCATGTGAAGAATCCTCTAGTGGCACCTATTTTCTTCCATAGATCATAGAGATAGTCTATAGATTTTCTTAGAACTATTCATGTCTAACAGCAGATGACACGAACCCCACTTCTGTAGCTACAAAATTACCCACTCTACTTTTAAAAGTAGAGGAAATATATTTTCTATTTCACAAGGAAGTGCATTATTTCCATAGTTTTCACTCTTTAACTGGATAATAGAAATAGAACAAATGTGAAATTTATTCGGGAATGAGAGTGAAATAATTTTTTTTTTCTTTGAAACCTGCTTTTTCAAAGAAAGTGAAGTGTTTCATTGTGATGTTTATGTCAGATTGTATATACTATAGACAGCTTTAAAATGGTATGAAAAAGGTTGTACTTAAATGGAAACATCTGAACATTCTGTTCCACGACCAGATCAACAGAACAATCTTCTCAGATTTATTCATAATGAAAGTACAGTTCATAGATTTTCACACTGGTGTGCAGTTTTGACAATCATTTTCAGAAAGAAAAGATGAGAGAGAAATCGAGAGAGAAATTGAGAGAAGGAAGGAAGGGAAAAGTTTGGAAGAGGACATCCTGATAGCTTTATTTATAAATCCCTGTATTGTATTAAAAGAAAATAACAACTCCACCACAAAATAGCTAATCAGTTCACTTGGGTTCCCTCTAGACACTTATCTACTATTCTTTTACCACACAAAGATTTAATTCTCTGTATGTAAATCATACATTTTATTCAAGGATCTTTAACTTACATACAAACGTTTATTCTCAAAACAGCTAAAAAGGATAGCTTAATTTATTATATATATTATTCCTGTTCACATGTTAATCTGTAGAGATTTTAAACGATGTGCAAAAACGAAAAGATTTTGACACAGAATCCAGATTGAGGTATTGCCACGTTAGATACCATTAGGCACCTCTCCCTCTCTTTTTAAGAAAGAAAAAAAGAAAAGAATATTCACCTTTTGTGTGTGGACAAATGTTACAGCTCAGCCATGTACTGTATGAACCGAGAGGTTGCTCTATCATCTTGAAGGGATCAAAGAAATAGGAGGGAAAAAAAATAGTGGAACATCCCACTTTTTCTTCTGCATAAATAATGCAACCCAAGGACAATTAGCATTTGGAGAGGGGTTCTGTGTCTTATCAAGCACCACTTCAGAAGCCAAACGATATAGACAAGTCCCTGTTACAATGGAAAACACAGTGGGACAAAGGAAAATATTTCGCTTCACTAGGTAGAATCCTTTACTTAAAGGCCAGCAACAAAAGAGACAATGATCTTTGCTCCTGGACACCTACTAGCCATTAATGGGAAAGTTCCTCTGAAAACATACACATACACTTACAACTTGAGCTCTAATGAGGGCTTTGCTGTTTGATGACGACACATCTGGCATGCTTTCAGAACTCTGCAGTCCCAATTATAAAGCTGTCAAGCAGGAAAACCCATTACGGATCTGAGCTGCCAGACCTTCGAAATGAGGTTGAAGGAAAAAAAAGGAAAGAAAAAAAAAAAACAAGAAACAGCAAAGAAAAGGGGTTAAAGATGAAGAAAAAGAGGAAAAAAAGAAAGGAAAGGATGGCTTGATTTGGGGGAAAAAAAGAAAAAGAAAGGTAAAATGCCTTTAAAGAAAAGTTGCTCCTAGAGCTCCCTATAATGTGACAGAGCTAATTTGTGCCTTCAAAGATCTAAAGAGCCTGCAAGCTGCAGGTGGCAAAGAGGTTACTTCTGGCATGGACTGTGGGCATCAGATAACATAACACAGAAAACTTCTGTCCCCTATGGAAAAGTTAATGAGATCAACTCTTTTAGGATTCCCTAAAAAGAGTTCCTTCAACCTCAACCCATCCACATCTCATTCTTGCAGCCAAACAAAAAGTGTCTGGTTGAGTTTAATTGGCCAACCAATGCTTTGATAGCTGGGGTTTTTTCCTTGCCCTTGGGGTTACTTAGTGTGGCAGAATTAGGCCAACTTGTTGAAACATGAAGGTCCAATTTAATTTGTTTTGTTTTGTTTTCTTTTGTTTTGTTTTGTTTTGGAGGGTGTGTATAATTTTTAATTGCTATTGCAAAACTAGGTATGCTAGTAAATTTCCATTCATAGTAAACCTTCTAAATCTGTCAGCTTTCTCAGTGTCAAGTCACGTCATCCATCCCTAGTGAGGACCAGAGATTCCCCCAGGCAGCTCTAAGCAAATTATACATAGAATGAGAAGTTGTAGATCTGTTTTACAATATGGTATGATCTCATTTATGTATGTATAAAAGTGGGTAGATTCAGATCAGATATTAGGAAGGAATTCTTCCTTGTAAGGGTGGTGAGGCACTGAAACAGGTTGCCCAAACAGAGAGGCTGTGGAGCCCCTTCCTGGCAGTGTTCAAGGCCAGGTTGGGTGGGGCTTTGGGAAACCTGCTTTAGTGGGGGGTGTTCCTGCCCATGGGAGGGTGTGGAAACTAGGCAATCTTTAAGGTCCCTTCCAAACCAGTCAGATTCTACATAAAAGACACAGCTTTATTGTAGTAGGACTCAAGTATTACAATGTATTAAATATGCAATCTATTGAGCCAAAACAACAGGATGACTGCATTGTGTGGAACTATGCCAAATTACCCCTTTTGTAGTACATGCTTCAAGCAGTAGTCTCTGCTCAGAAAGGCTGTACAAAGTAACTATTCACCAGATTTATTCCATATTCCAGAGGCCACAATAGCAGTCTGTCCCAAGAGCAACAAAAGATCAGACATAGAAAGCTAGAAGGGGTCTACATAACCTTAAATATTGATCTCATAGAACTGCTATCTTAGTAGCATCCTTTAGTACACTGACTACTGGGAAAGTTGGTCTTCCTACTACTACTTTGTGTCTGAAGCTTGAGCTCAGAGCATATAAACTCACTAAACAGATCTGAACTCAGGATATGCATGGAAAGGGTGGGTTGTTGGACACTTGGTCCTGACTGCAGCTTTTCTGTTCTACCAAGAGCTTGGTTTGAGAGAATCAAACATTTCTGTGAACTGTAGACCTTGGCCTCAGTTCATGCCTGCATACGTAAAACCAAATGTTTGAGTTAGAACACAGCATTTCCCAGCAGAGGACTGTAGTTATATTTGTGTGAATCTCAGGAACTGAATAAATTTCTCCGATTTACCAGCCTCATGATGATATGACAATCTTTCTTGTTCAAGTGGCCACTTCAGGTGAAATGCTCATCTGTCTAGATTGTCTGTAGGTCTTCTCACAAACTTTGCTTTTTCTGTGACCTTCAGGAGTCATTCCCCTCCCTGTTCTGTACATCCTCCAGACAGAGAGGATTGTTTTGCCCCTTTACCTACCTCTATCATAATTTATACAAGCCATTCACCCCCCTGTCAATGGAGCTAAAGGAAATCACACCTCAGTGTGGGAGGCCTGGGAGTTTAATCTCTCCTCTTTTTCACCTCTTAGGAAAATGTGAAAACATTTTCCTTCAGAAAACATGTTTATGCAGCATCAGCATCAAAAAGCCATTTTCTTGTTTTCCCTAATGACTTTATCAGACACACAGCAACACAATGAAAGATGTTGTTGTTATTCCTTTTCCTTTCCTTGATCTTTATGTTTTCATGGAACATCATTAGTGAGGATAATAGTTGTGCCAGCATATATTGAACACATGGGCCTGACACTCTCATTCTAATGTACCACCAAGAAGATCTTTTTTTTTTCTTTTCTCTTTTTAAGCTCCCTATTGTTCAACAAAAGGCCTTTCAGAAGCAAAAAACCTGGGTTACTCTTCTGACACCTTTTAGAGGGGAGAATGTAAGAGACTTTTCTTTCACATTTCTGTGTACTTGGATTGGTATTTGCATAGGTTGCTAGCACCTGAAATATCAGTCTTGAACTCAGTTTCTTGCTCTTTCATCTACCTGATCAATGAATTCCTTCCTTCCTGAAGAAGGTAAGAACTTTATGTACACCACCTATTTAGACTACCAGCATGATGACTTATGAGCTCCCTCTAAGTGCTGGCAGAAACCTCTACTATAAAATTATGTAAACAGTCAGTGAACAAAAAAACCAATAAAATCCCCACCTTAAATTCCACTAGCTTTTGTCTCATTTTCTGTCCTGATTAACCTGCTTTGGTTTTTTCGGGTTTGGGGTTTTTTTTAAATTTTATTAGCAAAGCTTTTTGCACTCAGGAGTGGTGATTACTGTATGTCAAGCCAAGTCCCAGGTTTCCTAAAGGAACAAAATCCATGTCTAGGTACACTTTGCAGAGAGGTGCCGCTGCCTTTCCTATGCTACCTAGCAGCTGCTGAAGAAAGCAGGACTTTAGTCTCACTGAACAGTCATTTTTCAGGGAATTATATACCAGTTTTGGCCTTCTGCATCTCCATTTCCCTGTGACATGTTAGCAAGGAATGCCTACAGGAAAATCAATATCCAAAGAAGACAACAGAGCTCAGCTGTGAGGCAGAGACAGCCCATGTCCTCAAGAGTTTAGAGACCCATTAGACAGTGGAGACAGAGAGTAAATAAGGACATAATGTTACACAGTGAGCAGACTAAGGAAGGAGAACTCACTTGCCTGACTCCCAGTGCAACATTTCTTTTGTATATGCCACTTAGGGCACGTCTTGAGAGAAAAAACTTCCATTAGTTTGTATTCAAAAGCTGTGTAACTTAAACTTTGTGTGAAAGAGTCCAAATAGGCAAGCTTTACTTTTCAGGGCTTGCTAGTGTGCAGCCAATGTTATGCCAAGGCCCAGCAGAGTGAATTTATTCATTTTTGGGTTGCCACACAGAGAAGAAGCAGATACAAGCCCCTGACATCAACCACTGTATCATCTTCCCAGCCATGGGCTCTCTCTGACCTCAGAGGGCACCCACTCAGCCATACTCTTTGGCTGTATGCTGGTGAGCATGTGTGTATGAAATGGGAATGGCTGACTGTCACTTGATCTTGCTGCAGTGGCTCTCTGTTTTCTTAACTTTACAGGCTAATTTGCAGAGAATTATGTATTTTTGGGGGTGTTATTTGCTTTAAGGAAAAGACTAGAAATGCACATTAGTTTTTTTTGAACACTTTCTTGGCTGGCCTCTTAAGAAGAGACTTCTGCAAGTCTTCCCCTCAGCAGTGAACCCTTCCCTCTGTATATCACTGGAGTCCCCTGTTCACAGTTCATCTCGAAGAGAGTGAACTGCTCAGCCTCACTTCATAGCTCTCAGGTCCCAGCTGAAATCTATTCATGAGATGCTCCACAGTACAAATCAAAGGACCCTTAGGGCGCTGTATAAATTCATAACAAGGAATAATCCATTCTCAGCGTTGCATGCAACAGTACTTTTTAAAAAAGAAAACAGTATAGAAAACACTGGGGGAAGGCAGAACCACAGGGGGATCACAAAATGGTGTTACAGAAACACCAAATCCTTCTGCCGCTCTCAGGGTGCCTGCACACTCAGCAGTGCAGGCAGGAGCTGGGAAGTCTCCTACCCAAATGGGATGAACTGTAATGCAGTGGGTGAGATCCATGGATGTGAGAGTGAGCTTGTTCTAGGTCTGCTTTAGAGATAATGATGGTATTTGAGAGTACAGCCCCGATATGGACCACATTCCAGATGTTTCTTTCCCTCTTTGTTAGGTTTGGTGTGAAAAAGATTAGCTAATCATCTAAAGAACATTAAAGTCTAAAAAGGGCATTATACCCAAGGGCATTACCCAAGTTTAAATAAAAAAATTACGATAACCCCTCAATTATGCCACAGTTTATCAGGTTTTTTTTGGTGGCAACTCTTTGCCTCCTGCCTTTCTTCTCTTCTGTGTTATAGCAGAGAAATAAAACCCAGTAATGTAACTCGGTCTTGGGACATACCAAGGTAGCTGGACAGGCACCTTGTGTAAAAGAATCCTGAACAGTTTTAACTCAGGTAGATCTAGGTTTGTGCCTTATACAGACACCTGTCTCAGATATTTGGAACAATGTTTGCTGAGGAAGGATTAAGAAATGCTGTGTCTTCCACTGTGCGGGGCTCATTAAACAATCCTCGTATGCTGAATTAACAGGACTATCTTAGCAGCTCTTCTAACCAGATTCTGCAGCCAAAAGACTTTTGTGATAGCCCCCACACCAGTGAACCTGAGACAGAAAACATCCAATTCCTTGTCCTTTCATTAATACTTGGTG
Source organism: Laterallus jamaicensis coturniculus (assembly GCA_022605575.1). Lineage (NCBI taxonomy): Eukaryota > Metazoa > Chordata > Aves > Gruiformes > Rallidae > Laterallus > Laterallus jamaicensis. Next base: position 840,920 of record JAKCOX010000056.1, read on the forward strand.
CAGCACTTTCAGTGTGTCCATTATTAATGTGTTACATCTCTGACCTGAGCAGGTAGAAAAACTGGTCATGAAGTAAGACTCTGTGCCACAGTGTTAGTCAGATTTTCAAAATACAGATGGTTTTGTGTCTCTCTGTGCTTAAAATGTCTCACAGGTTGGGTTTATTAAGCAGTCTATATCCAAACTTGCTCGACTATCTTTACCTGGACTGAATTTTGGCAGTTTAACAACAGCATTAGCTCAGGAGATTCCCAGGAGTTTAGAAATTTATCTAGGAATTTAAGCTCTAAAAATTATTTTCTTTGTAGGAAATCCACTGTGGGGGGTAAGGAGTAAGCAAGAAGCTGCATGAAGCTTGCTTACTACTGATGACACTGGCTGGTGTGAAACTAGAACAGCCTTACTAATATTTATTGGCTTAGTTCTGACAGAAGATGGGGGGGGGGAGATGTAAAGTTGCCTTAACACATTTGAACCACTAAAAAGCTCAAAAGTAATTTGGAATTGATATTGGAATGCCAGTCAGTAATCTTCAGATTAATATGAGATTGAATAAAAAACCAAACAAAAACCAAACCCAAAAGAAACCCAGCTTTTTTTACTTGTTTAAAAAGAGAAATATGAAGAGATTTTGCTTTTTGCACAATCTTTTAAGCTAATAATAAAAAGATAAATAAATGTTGCCCAGATTCCATGAGTTGCATTTCCTCAGGAACTAAAAAAAGTGAGAACTCGAAACAGCAATGGGAAACAGACTTCATTACCACTCCAAAAGCTGCTGTAGCTCCTAGGAGATAAAGAGCTTTAGGTATAAGCAAACAGGTTATAGGGGGTGCTGGCAAAATAGTTAGGGGAATCGGCAAAATAGTTATGGGAATCAGCACTGAAGACCTCATCAAAAGTCCACTGAAGTCAATGGATAACCTGCTATTAACTTCAGCGGGCTTCGAATTAGTCTTTGAGTTCAAATGCTTTGACAGGGCTGCAGGGAAAGGATGAAAAAGAGCATAATAATAAAGAATAAAGCATTATTGGAGTGAATGACGTAAACTCCAATAACAAGAAAGAGCAAGGAAGTTAGGCTGTAGCAGGTTGCAGGGCTGTGAAATGTCTGCAGAGCTGTGTGTGTGTGTGAATCCACACAATATCCATTTGCACCATTTCTCAGACATCACTACTCTGAGCAGTAAGTTCACTCAGCTTTTTTTTTTTTTTAAATATATATTAATTTATTTTTAGGAAAAGAAAAGCATGCTGTTGAATATTGGTGGCTCCAGGATGCTGAGTAGGAAGGTAATGATTTATAATACATTATAGGAGTGGGCATGATAAAAGTCTGCAAAAAAATTCTATTGCTCTGCAGCCTCTGGTCTCTGCATAACTTAAGCAACAAGGTGCCTCTTGCAGACTGCATGGTTTTAACCTGAAGCTATTACCAGCATTTGAGATAACATATTGTTTAATCCTTCTAACTTCAACATGAATCATTCAGAGGAATGAGGGGAGGAGTGGAAAGGCTGTGGGGAGGGAAAGAGAAGGACTCTCGTAAGAATTATTAGAAGTGTAAGCTGCAGGATCTGATGATAAGACAGAAAGAGCTGCTGAGCCATCTGTGTAGGGAAGGTAGGATGCTATGTGACAGCTCTTGGGGATCTGTGAGCACACCTACCAGGCTGGACAATGAGGAGTGTACAGTGGTTTGCCACTGGGCGTTGCTCTCCGTCAAGGGGTGTTTGAATTGGTGCTCGATGATGTCTCTTTTGAAGCCATTTATTTTCCTTCAGCAGTGACCACTGCTGATGTCATTGGAGCACTGGAGTCTTTTCCCCATGGTGTATCCATCTCCATGGTGAATCTCTCATTACTGCCAGTCAGGGCAACATCTGAGCAAAGCACACATCTCACCTCTCATACCCTGCCTCTGGGATTAAACAGCCTTAGGGGCCTTGCAGTGATTTTTCAGGACTGAACTGAGACCTCAGGGATCACAGCCAGGTAAACTCTTGGGGTTGATTACGTACATGAAATACCCACAGGCTTTCCTAAAGCACTCTAGGGCCAAATATAAAGGTCAGTTGCCTTAGTCAAAACTGTATGTCCAGAACCCTGGGAAGCTTTCTGTGCTAGAAGCATTGTCTCTCTGCCTTCTCTTGTTCTCACTTTCACAGCCTCATGGCATATTTCTTCCTGTTTAAAGAGCCCTATAGATTACAAGTCTTGGTATTGTTTTTGCCTACAGGAAAGGCTTCATTTTACATATTCCTAAGATGTCAAGCACTCTAGATTCAGGGCTTTGACACAATCCAGCTGTTATAATGCAAAGAACAGCTTGTTTCCTCTTTTTGCTGAGCCTGAAGGATATTTTTCATCCAAAACATTAGTATTAATACATCAGTACATTTAATGAGATTTGTATCTGTGTCCAAAATTCACCCGTGGTGGCTTTTCAGCCTTTTAGTCAGGTATTTGCAACCTTGCACTCTTGACTATTTGTTTAAAATTCAAACTTGTAAAGATATTTTCTGCTCATTACTGTGGCATGAATTAAATATTCCCCTGTAGTTTACTTGTATATAACCAAGAAAATGTGCTTTTTTTTCTTTCATATAGACAGGAGAAACAATCAACAGCAAGTAGTTGGCTATCGGATGTAATCTATCTGTTCTTGGTCCTATTTGTGGCTTCATAATTGAAAAAAAAGACCAGCAGTTTTGTTCATGCTGTATCAAGGTGATTTTACTCAACTGATACATTGATCTTATATTGTAGTGCAGAGGAAACCTTAAAACTAAAAGATCTCTATTTTATAAGTGACTTAAATGCAGAAAAAACTTGCATATGAGATGGTTTTGTTCATTTTGTAACACCTAAAACTAGTTGTCTGAATACTGTGCTTAAGTGCAACGTATACTCCTTTAGACTGAGAAGAATATTACCTTGGGTAGCCAGTCTCATGGAGATCTATTTTTTTCTGGTTTCCCATCTTCCTTTCTGTCATTGTTTCTCCTTCCATTTCTGTAATTATATTTTCAAGAGGGGGGGAAAAAAAGAGAGAACATAATAATTTGGAACACAGGCTCATTTTAGCTCCATTATGATTGTTATTATTACTACTAGTAGTATTACTTAGCTTTTTATAGCCTTTTTCCTGTATATTTCTTAGAGAACTTCATAAACCAAGGAAATGTTCTTATCCTGGCTTTTCTGAGGCACTGAAACATACAGAAAAATAAAATCATTTGCTAACAGTAAAAACAGAGGTTAGTGATGTGGCTGGAAATAAACCATAGGTGAGGAATGTTTCAATGGTCAGCATGGTAGAAAAGCAGTTTCCGAGGTAAGTTTGTATAATGTCTGGGAAAGTGCTGCATTTTATATAGGAATTGTTCTTTAAGCCAGAAATCTTTGTTTCTGATGAGAAGAAAGAACATGGGGCAATGGGTGAAGGGAAAGGAAGGAGGAGGCAGGAAGAAGAAAGACTTTGGACTGAAGAGAAAGACAAAAGTGGTTGGGGAAATTACGTCAAATACAGACAAGAAAATTCTGACAAGCTTAATTCTATCTGATGTTACCTCTTATTAGAAAGGGGAAGTTGGTCCTATTTTTTTGAGAATGGAAAAAATATTCACAGGTGACTTCAGACCTGTTATTGACACATAAATATTCTTTTTAATTAGGCTGAAACCAGGATTTTCTCTAAGCATATTTCAATCCCTGAATCACTGGTTCCTTTTTTCAATCCCAGATATATTTAACAAAAACTGAAAAGGGGGAAAAAAAAAGAAAAACCTCTACACACTGCCAACTCCATTGGTATCAGTCACAAATGCTTACAAGGATTACAGCACAGTAATGAGCTTTTGTACTAATGGTACATCTTTTAATAACTGCTATCTGCACTTCCAGTTGTAAGTGATAAGTGAGGCTATATTGTTAATGACAAAATGCCTCACCTTTCCCCTCCCCTTACCCTGATACTTCATCTTTCTCTGAATTTCTCAGCTGAAGGTTGTAGAGGAATTAGAGTTAATTTGGAAGCTGTTGCCTGAGACTTGATGCTGTTGTATATGGCTGGTGTGTCCCAGCTGATCACAGGACTGAGTTCTGTGTCTCTCTGGGATGTGGCATTTGGAACTCACTCTGGAACATGGTGAGGATGCCCAAATGAAAAACAGTGACATTTTTCCTTTCATGGCAGCAGCTGATAACAGCAGGGAAGAAAAAAATGTAATAATAATAATAATCATCATCATCATCACCGTCATCATCATCTTGTTTCAGAGGCAAAGAGAGATGTGAAGTATCAGAGAGTGGGCCCTAGGCAAAATGTCTTCAGCTTTCTGCTCTGCCTTCCTGTGTGTGTCATGTTGACCAAGACATTTATTTTTTCAGTGCCCCCTCTAAAGCAAGGCTAACAGCATTTCCCCATCTCACATGAAGGATCGGAAGGGAAAGGGTATGGAGATACAATCATTCAATGAATGTCAGGTCATTACTTATTGTGATCGAGACATAATGTTGTGAAACTTTGCTGCTCTGAAGCTTTTTAAGAAGAGATTAGGCAGTGTCAGCACCAGAGTACATTGCTCGTCCTCCCTTGGTGCAGCTAGATATGTCCTGTGCTTCTGTAGCTGCAGCTACATCTTTGTTTAAGCTTTAACTACTCCTTTTAGCACTCCCTTTTAGGCTGTTGTTTTGTTTTCTGAAAGGAGAGAGATTTAATTTCCATGGAGCTTCAGAGAGGAGCAGAGAAAGAGGCATTTCACATTACAGGCTTGCTTGGTCTTTGTTCATCTGGAGATATCCCTCTTCAACAGCACAGTCAGTTTCGAGCCAGGCTCTCCATGGTCTCGCTCTGCAGCTGTATCCACCCCTCCTAGCACAATTCTTTACTCCTACTGAGTACAGGGAAGTTTCTATGCAAGGCTTGGGGGTCAGGAAGATGCTGAAGTGTTATCTGGGAACCTTGGTGAGGAATGTCCTCTAAGCTGGGGCTCTGACCCGGCTCAGAATAGTCACAGAGGACTTGGTCCACAGAAAGGCAAATTGCATGAGTGTCAAAGGCTGGAACAGATTAACTTAAACCATTTGTTGATCAAAACCGGAAATATTAACGTGAATAAGAAAGTCTTTGGATTCTACAGAATTTGTAATGATAAGCAAATGGATAAAACCTTCTGGAAAGTATTTTTTCATGGGTATTGAATGGAGGTGCCACCCATATTTGTACCAGTTGAGTACATCTGGTCATCATGCTTTATACATGAAGAAAAAGAAAGCCTTAATAACTTTCTTTTTTTAAAGTAATATATAGAGCTGGCCAGAAAATGCAATATACAGAAATATTCCAAATCTCAAGCACTTCTCTTTTTTCCTTTTTAGTTTAAATTTAGAACAAAATGTAGCCTGGAATTTCATGCAAAAGAGAATACTTGCAGAGGGAAATGTCAGAAGCACAGTAAGCATAGCTATCACTACCACCTGGAACTGTTTAGAAAAATTTCCATGGAGAATTTTATCAAAATTAGCACATTCCAGAAACATTTTTGTTTTGCTTAAGTGGCATTTTCAATCAGAAAAAAGCTATATAAAAATAGTTTGAGCAGTTGTATGTTTTTTTTTTTTTCAGTAAAACCATTTGCTTGGATTTTTAAAACCAGAGATAGAAGAAAATCACTAGACAATGTAAGTGCGGATAATAATCCTACCCTGGGAGAGAAATAGAATATTTTAATAATGTGAGTGCCTTATGATCTTTGCCTGCTAAGATCATACGGTAAGAATATTTTTTGAGGCAGAAACAAGTTTGAAGTCTTTACTGTACAAAATGTCATGAAGTAGAAACAATGGCTCATGATATCAATTACGGACCTGAAATACCATTTAGGTATGCCCCACTACAAACATCTGTAAACATGCTTGCTTCAAATGAAAAAAATATTTTGTTTACTTATATAAAATATATAGATACATAAACTGATATTTATTATCTCTCTCTATAAATATACATATATTATACATGGGCATTTAGGTATTTCATATGAAATAAGTTATTTTCTTCATGCAACTATATTTCAAAATGTTAAAATTAAGTATTTATTCAGATGTTAAAACAGAACACATAGTGCTTGAAATTTTTCCTAACGTACTTTAAATGAAAATGTCCAGCAGTATTTGAAACTCATGTACACACACATACACATGCATATACACACATACAAACACAGAATATTTCTACTGAAATAATGGTTCTGATGGGAATCAGTTTTAAATATTTTTTTTCTGACCAGATCCACTGAAGAGCTAGAGGGTGAGAAATGTTGCATGAGAAGAGGATAAGCATGCAGTGCTGTTTCTCCAGAATATTCCCCAAGGATTTATTGTTTCAGGTTGTTCCTGGTCCAAAGGCATAATAATTCTCAATGGATTTTTATCTCTTTCCATCTCTTCTTTAAACTCATAAGAAATTTAGCATACACAACATCCCATAAGAAATTTAGAATACACAACATCCTGTGGCAAGGATTTCCAAGAAGTATTTCCTTTTTGTTCATTTGTATGTTGCCATCTTCTAGTTTCATTTCATGTCTTAGTTCATGTTTTGAAAAATGCAATGAACAATGTTTTCATAGACCTTTATCATGTCATCTCTCAGTCATCTCTTTTTTAGTCATTCTCATTTCATACGTGGATGCTATTTTATACCTGTGATCTTTCTAGTTGCCTTTTTTCTAAATCTCCAGTTCTCTTTACTTCCTTTGAGAGGTAACAAAAAGTAGAACTGCACACAGCATTGTGTGCAGGGGCACTCTAGACTTTCAGTGCTTCTCTCTTACATTCCTAAATTTAGCTATGAGTTAGCTGGTGTTTTATTAACACTATGTCTTATCATCCCAAAACCTCATTTCTAAGTAGTTCTGAGACCATCACGGTGTAAATAAATTTTTTTTTGTTCCCATGTTCATCTGTGAAACCTGAGATTGAGACCTTTATGTGAGGAAAAAGGAAAATAAAGGACAAGAAGTTTTAGGATATAGTAATGCCTCCAGATAATAATCCTGGGCAAGAGGTTCAGGGTGAAGACCCCCACAGAAAGCTGTTATCAACAAGAAAGGCTGAGTGAGCTGAAAGATGATGAAGAGCCTGATGCCAAGGGTATAAATTGTCAGAGAATAAAAGATGGGTAAAGGTTAAAAAAAGGAATTAAAGAAAGATTAGCTTTGTTTGGATTCATATGTCTAGAAAGCAGTCTGCTAAAGGAGAGTACTATGGTAAAAAAGCATTTAACATGAAGTCTGCTTACCCAGGGAAAAAGAAGAAACTGAGGCAAAAAAGTGCCCAGAGCTAGACACTGTCATCTCTACTGCAGAACTGGCAGTTCATTTAATAACTTTCAAGCCTATGTCTTGGTATTACAAGCTTTAAAAGCTCCAGCTGAAAAAAATTTGCTATTAATAACCCTCCTGCTTTGCAATATGAAAGCAGCAGGTACAACAGTGAGACACCTATAATCCCCCCCATGTTAGACAGCAGCAGAACAGCACTCAGCCAACCATGGAGGAGAATCCTATAAAAATACCCGAATCCATCTTTCGATGATGGATGGTCTTTGTACAAGCACTAAAGTGTATTCCCTTTAGTACCACTGTCTATTGATGCTGAGCTACTAAGTAATCTGAGGGAAACTAGGAAGCGATCGCCATGATAAAAAATAAAATGGATTTGGGATAAAACTGGAATTTCTTCAAAACCATCATGATCAGAACAATATTGCCTGAGAAATGGGGAGCTTTATATCTGTCAACATGTCAGTGTTTGGACAGGAAACCAAAGCCTTGGAGATTGGTGTCAGAAGAGGGATCTTTTTTTTTTCCATAAGCACCATGCATATACCAACATGAAATACAAATGCAATCTTGCTGACTAGAATTCATGACAAGTAGCTCCTGTGAGAACAGTCTGAAACCAGTAAGACTGCTCAGATATTCCTGTAAGACTTCTCTTATATTCACTAACCATTTATTCAGCCTTCACTCATGAAATACATTCTGCTAATTCATAGGACTCCTTTCTGAATGATTCAGGATTTATTTCTCAGTGTTGAATCGAGCCCAATCCTGCATACCGTGTGTGAACTAACCAGATGTAATTATTAGTGCTGAGAGAATGACTCACAGGATTAAAGGCAACAGATAAGATCACGCCCTACACAAGTACTAAGACTAAAATCCTGATAGCATTAGTGGGATCTAAAGCTGATTGAAAGAAGAATTAAAAGAAAAAAATAAGGAAGGATGTGCTGACACTGTGATTTTGATCAAGAAAAATTGTCAGAACAGTCACATAGGAAAAGTTGACTAGTTGGGATTTGACAGCTGGAGGCCACCATATTTCTGAACAATATGGGCACAGGGATGAATATCCAAAGACAGAATCAACTATTCCATAGAAATAATATCATAATACCAGGAAAGAAGAATGGAACGAAATCTATTTCCTCTCCTTGTGTCAGGGATTCAAAGCAGGAAAGAATCATGAAGAGATTGGAGGGGACCTCGAGAGTTCCTCACTAAAACCTCTAGTTCAGAGCAGGGTGACCTTGAACAGGTTCCTCAGGACCATCTCCATTTAGGATCTTATAATATTCAAGGACAGAGACCCTACATCATCTCTGGGTAACTTCTTGTAATGCTTGACCATTCTGACTGTTAAAAGTTTTTTTTTCTTGTGTTTAAATTGAATTTTTGGTGCTTCTATTCGTACCCATTCTTTCCTGTACCTGGGTCTTCTTTACTACCCCTCCTAAGGTATTTCTAGCCATCGATATAAGATCTCCTTGAGCCTTCTCTTCTCTAGGCTGAACAGTACTAGCTACCTCAGCTTCTCTTCATATGTCAAATGCTCCAGACCATTTATCACCTTTGTGAGCCTTTGCTAGACTTGCTTCAGTATGTCCATGTTTCTGTACTGGGGATTCTAGACCTGAATCCAATCCTAGACCTGGACCCATCACTCCAGAGGTGAGACTGATTCCTTTTTCTATATTAGAGCCACGTTAGTTGTCTGTACACAAAAAAACTGTGGAGCAAGATTTCATAGGCTTTTGTCAAGATGATTCAAAATAATTCAATGGAACCGCTAGAAAGAGATTGATAGTGAAAAGAAAGTGAAAACCATGTGAGTAACTCTGACATCAACAAGAGGAAATAGTGTCCACTTCCTGTTAAAATGTTTTTTGGGAAGAAGGCGATTGAAAACACAGGATTTCTGGGACTTCCAGGTTTATTTAAGTTGCCAAAGGGACATTCATGAGAAGTAAACCTTGAGTTCAGCTGCTCTGAACTTGATCATTTGCTGTCTTTCATAAGAGCATTGTCTGGCTAAACTGTGAATAAGACCCTTACAGAGTAGCCTTAGCACCTTTAGCAGGTTAAAAAACTTTTGGGGATGGGGAAGATTCCTTGAGGCTGAAATGCATCTCACTCTCCAAGATGAATAGATTTTTTTTTGTTCACAAAATAGTTTAAACTCTCTAGGTTTGAGTTATCTGTAGCTGGGGAATTGCAAGTACTTTTCATGCCTGAAGACCATTTCAGATGCTTTACTTGTGCACAAATAATTCAATATTTGAGAAAGAAAAACTTGGCATGGAGATCATCTGCAGCAAGGAGCAAGAGACCATCTTCTTAAAGAAAGGAATAAAAGGACTAGAAATAACAAAAAATGGAAATATTAAGGCCACAGGGCTGGAAAGCCTGTTTCTCTTAGAGGATGTCATGACTCAAAGGATGAGACACATACTTGGTTAAGATGTATACTAAGACTATAAGTTCTTGCCAACTGCTATCTTTGATGGTTTAAGAAAGAATATTTTCTCTGGAACAGGCTATTCAGTAACCTGTAGCGGTCTTATTAATTTGGGTTTTGTTTTGTTTTTGTTTGTTTTGGGGGGGTTTATTTGGTTGGTTGGTTTTGAGGGTTTGTTTGTTTTGGTTTTTTTTGAGTCAGGACAGGTTCTTGTCTGCCTTTCCCTGTCAGAGAAGGATCACCTAGATTAGGTCACACAAGAACATGTCCAGGCAGGTTTTGAATATTTCCAGAGAAGGAAACTCCACAACCTCTCTGAGCAGTCTGTTCCAGTGGTTTTTCATCCTCACAGTGAAAAGGTTTTTTGTTATATTCATATGGAACCTCCTATGTGCCACTTTGCACCCATTGCCCCTTTTCTTATCATTGGACATCATCGAGTCCTGTCTTCCCTTATTACGAATTATCTACTTTTGTTCACATAGATCATCCAGATAAGCCAATGCAAGGAAAAGGACATATTGTATTCTGTGCTTTGCAAATGGCATATTTTTAGAGTTGGATTTAGGCCTTCTAGCCTTTTCACTTTTAAATGCCATCTCTAGATGGCTTACTTAGGTTTGTCAGTCCTCACTCAGAGGGATGTAGGCAGTGAGCTACAGGTTCAGTCTTGGGCACTGATGTCAATTCAGGCTGAATCCTCTATTGTTCTTGCTCTGTTCCTTCCATTGATACCATCACTGCTTAAATGACTAACATAGACTAAGTCACTAGTAAGATAAAATTTGCATACGTGTATAACCAATAATGACTTTGCTTTGGAGTGATGAGAAATCTAGCCGCTTTCTGGAATTCCTGGGAGTGAGACAAAAGGGAAAAAAGCACCAGGGAGGAAAGAGAAATTACTAGGTTAAAGCACACAACATTATCTGGAGGTAAATTGGCAATAAGTAAATGTGGAATGGGGAAGGGAAGAAAATTCCTAACCTAAAAAAAAATGAAGTTGTTTTCAATTTTTAATTGATGTTCAGAGTATGGATCTTCCAACTTTGCAATATATGAATCAGGAAAAGGAAATTAATTCTCTTTTAATTCAATATATAATAAAAGCAGTTTTCTGAGGTAATACCTGCAGTTTATGACCATAAAGTCCCTACTTTCCTGTGGCACTGATAGTGCAAACAGAATTTGGTTCATAAAAGTTTATTGCAGTGTGTTTCACACCTCTTAACGGGAATTAACCCTTCTGTTCATTAGCGTGAATATTCATTATATATTGCTTTTATTTCACTGTTTAGATGTTTATACAAATGTAACGAAGTCAGGCAGAGTAACATATTACATTAAGTGCAGTTAAAACTTTTACTGATATTTTAAAGAGTTTAAATTAAGTTAGTGATAGAACTCAAACTCAGGAGCCTCAGTGTGTACAAACAATGGGGGCTGACAATGCAACTGAAAGCTTCCCCCTCCCTAATAGAATGATGCGGATAACTCTCCTACTCTGTGACATCTGGTCACTGGCCTTGAGGGTGTCCAGGCCTGCAGGGGAAAGATTTAATGAAAATAAGAAAATAAGATTGCAGTGGCATTTCTAAAATGTTTTGGGACTGTAGAACTCAAAGTGGTATGGGTTATGTCTTAATGCTACTCTTGAGAAACTAGCTCTCTGTTGGGAAGACTTTGCATTGAACTGCAAGGTTTGATGGGGATAAGGTGGGGTGTTTGACATGCCTCAAATCGGTTAAGGATAAATTTAGCTTGGTTGTACATATCAGTGCAGAGATCTTTATGATGCCATACGAAGAATTTGGATCAGCATAGTAGATCTGAGTAAACAATTTTTCTTTGTGATGTGCAAGTTAAAGTCATGTGCATGTGAAAAGCAAAAGTCTTAATTCTCTGACTTCCATGCATATCAATTTCTTAGCTCTATAGTCACATTGCTTTGAATAAATTGTGATTTATAGGTTGATTTTTATGCAGTTTTCAACTGCTATTAGTTTTAGACCAGAGTTTTGATGCTCAGTACACAATCCCTTTTCACTGCAGAAACCATTGCAAGATCAGTCTGTGTAACTACCATGTGCAGGAAATTAGGATAGAGAGTTTTCATAATTCATGGGCTTGCATACAAATCTCCAATTTCTGGAACACAGACAGCACTTCCCTCCCTCAGAGCTGAATATAAAAGCCTGTGAGTGATTCTGAGGTGCGAAAATATGAGGGAGACAAGGACCAGATAAGAATCTTGGTAGATAGGCTAGACAGATATAAACACTAACCCTGGATAAGACTTCAAGGAATAATCTAATCAATAAGCATATGGGCAAATGAAAATGCAAATGAACCACAGAGATATAAATGTTCAGGAGGAAAGAAAGATTTCTGTAATACTTACCTGTATTGCATCGACTTCAAGTAGCCCTTAAGTGGAACTGACGGTATTACAAACACAATAAGCACTTCTAGACAAACTGGAATAACAATCACTTCAGGAGCCTGGAAGCATTCACAATTCTGCTGTTGTCAACTCTTTCAGTGGCTTTAATTTTCAATGGTAAGCACAACTCCTATGTAGTGTTGTCAAAACTGCAATGAAGTTATGTCATTGAATATTAAAGCGCTGGCCTGCGGAATGCCAAACACACAGATTTGAATTTCATGCTCTCCACTAAACATCAAGACAAATATGTCTAATTTCATAAAAACCTCAACAGGCCAGAAAGGCTGACAATCAGGCCCAGTATTACCACTTTCCCAGCTGAAACAGGAGTTTCTGCTGTAAAAAAAAGCTCTTCCTGGCACGTCAGAAGAGGGGAGAAGAAGCTTGGTTTTAGGATTCATGGGTGCTGCATGAGATCAAAACCTGAAGAGGCTGGGTTACTAAGGGTACAATGCACCACTCAACATAAAATGCAGGTTTGTGTATGAAGATGTTCCCCTGGTGCTTTTTGGAAGAGGTTGGGAGGCAATTTGAGAAGTACATAAAGAAACTTGGATATTTACCCCAAAAGATAGGAGTTTCATTTGCTATGGAGTTTTCCTATTGCCAGTTTTTATTTGCGAGCCATGGTGGTAATTTGTTCAACAGGAAAAGCAATACACTTGTGCTCCCCAACAAAATCCAGAGGGTTACTGCCTCCCTTGTCCTTTTTCCCACTGCTACTTTATGCTCAAAGATATGCTTAGGGAGTCTGTCTTTCCCTTTCTTTTCATATTTTCATGAGACTAGATATAACTTGTGGTAATCTTTTGGGAGCCTGTAGTCTCTCCATTAAATCTGCCTAGTTCTGATATATCCTCTGGGGTAGGTTTTACTCTGTATGTCACAATGCAAACAGTATATGAAGGGCTGTGACCACTGGAAAGACATTGAAGGCCCTACGAGCATGAACTTCATGGTAATCTCTAGATGACTGAAGTAGTTCTGTTCTGGAATGTTTTCTAAAAATGATTGGTTTGACCTTGAAAGTAAAATTTGTACCTGCTTCTATTGGATGAAATGCATCTATTCATGGAAGAGATGCCCAAAGCTTACCAATTACAGTCAGATGCTCAAAATAGTCTGGACAGTGATATTCTGGACAGAATGAGTTCCATGCTGAAGTATTCCTGGCAGGCAACAAAATAGAGAAAATTAATTGCTCAGTCTTATTTGGTCTACAGTTTATAGATAGCACTGTGGAAAGAAGTGCTGGGTTTGTGCTCTGTGACCTCTCCAGTCTGAGACTGACTAAAATCCACTGAACTTTCACAAAGGTATCCTAAAGCTTTGAAAATTAAAAATCATTAATTACCCTGACTCTAGTTTTATTGCCTTACAAATAATCAACAATTATAATAATTAATGGGATTTTTTGTTGTTCCATAGAGCACCAAAAGCATATTAGAAGTACCACATTTCTCCCAAAGTTACATTGGTTTCAAGATATTTCCCTCTGATTATTTTATTTCCTTGGGGGGGCATCTCTATGCTCACAGAAATCTTTTGGATGCTCTGTTTTACCAGTGCTTATGCCCTCTGAGGTCTTGCATTATTAATAATACTAATTATTGCAATTATTTATTATTAGATGAAGGATGAGAGAGTTTCCAGCCACTCAGAAAGCACAGAAGAGGATGTAAGCCTTATCCTGCAGGGGTTGTGGTTGAACTTTCAGAGCCCTGTGTAGTGAGAAACCCCTGACAGAGAGGAATTGTACTTAGCAAGAACAGCTGCTAAATGGACATGGAAAATAAATAAATAAATGAAAAAGAGCTCGAACATCTCTAGACTTCTTATTTAAAAGGTCATACTGGGGGGGGAGCTGGTAAAAAAAAGAGTGATAGATGGTATAATAATGCAAAATACAGATCAGTATCTGGAGAGGATCGTTAACACCTGATAATTTCATGAGGTATGCTTTAATATTTTTGAAAGAGATGCCATCTATCTCTTCTGGAGGACAGAGAAGTGCCTGGTCACAAAGATGTAGGTGTATTGAATGAATAACCATAGCTCACAGTGTGCACTGTTACACAAGGTTTCTGAGCTAGAGCAAAGATAAGAAAGAGATGCTATATCTGCAGATGCAGAATCAGAGCTCACAAGCCATTCAGAGTGACAGACTTCAGATACCAAACAGCTTAGAGTAATGATCCAAGATGATGATGCAAGGTCATAGCACACTCTGACCAGCACAACAAACTGTCCTAGTCAAAGGGAAACATCTTAGATTTACAATGAAGTGTTGTGCTGTTATGGAGGACAATAAAAACTCAGAAATGGAGGATGCTACTTTGAGAAAAAAAAATATCATCAGGGAGTGTGATGTTGAGAAGGGAGAACTCTCTATGGAAGGCTGGCCAATCACATCTCCTGTATTTTTCCTGGAAATAGAGGACATCTGTTTCTTTTCCTGTAACTTAAAAGTGTAGATCCCTCTAATTCATCTAAGCATGAAATGAGCTTAAGCAGACCCAGACACACTTCTATGGTTTATATTTATTTTTCTAATTCTTCCTTCTAATTTTTATGTAGATGTCTATTCATCACTATATATGACTATTTAGATAATTTAAAAGAATTGTATTGGCTTACATGGAACTGGAAAGCAACAGGTAGTTGATATTTATCAAATATTGTGTTGTCAGCTTGGTCTGAAGCTGGAGAAACACAAATTACCGCCTGAAAACTACAGACCACAAGCAGTACACCTAAGCAAAGCACATGAGGAGACCAGATAGAAAACACAGACAAAATTGTCTTTGAAACTATGACAGTGACATTAGTAACTTAAAGAAGCTTTTAGGTATTATTACTCCCTTCAAAAGATGAGTGTGCTTCCCCTGTGCTTTTTGTTCTGACACATGCCTTCCTACCCAAACACACAAGTGATTTTTATATCTGAAACATATTCTATGGGATAAAAGAACAACAGATGTACACTTGGAAACAGATCCAATCCAAAAGGCTGCTTCTGAACAACATCTGACTCAGGAAACTATTCCCTATTTATTTATTTATTTATTATTTCTTTAAACGGATCCAGAAACAGGAGGTCGTTTTTCTTTTCACATGGACCTACCCACACGCCCTTGTATGCTGAAGAAGGAGTCCTACTTTAGATTCCAAAAGGCTTAATGCCAGCAGAGTATGTATTAGATGCAATCACAGAAAAATAGCAGGAAAAAAGGGTCTTAAGAGGATGTATAATCCATGTAGTTCTTTCCCCAAGGCAGGATCAACTACTTAAGCCATTTGCAAGAGAAGATTGTCTCACTCTTGTTCTCAGTAATGACCAGTGATGTATTGCAAGCCATATGCTTATATGTATTACACCAGAATTCGGAGAGTACAGGTCAGATTAAAATCTCAGTTGCTGACACTGTGCAAACATAATAAGGAGCAATTCCAGCTCTAAAGACCTTTCAGTCTCAGTTGAAGATTCTCAAGAAACAGCAAAGGAAAAGAGAACTAATACATCATTGTTCTTATTTTAGATGTAATTTCTAACTATATAGTATTAGTCTTACCTGCTTTTTTTTATGGCTGATAGTAAACCTCCAGCTGACCACAAATGGAGTTAATGAAAAGCACTACAGATTGTACAGAAAATATGCAGAAAAGACAAAATGTCCACACAGGACTTCTGTATAACAGAGATGTCTCACATGTCAAAAGAGTGAGAAAGACTTCTGTATCTAGCATAAAAGTTTTGTCTCACTGTACATTTACAGAAGAAAACAATGCATTTAAAAATAAATAATAATATAAAAAAAGCATAACACATGATGGAGTTTTCCCAACACATCATGCAGCTGTGGAGCCGAACAAGCTTATCCAGATTCCTTGAGCAATGGTTTATGTTTTGACATTGACTAACTCATCCATGCTCAGGGCACAAGCACTCAGACAATCTCCATCACCAGTTTCCCATTAGAAATCTTGATCTCTGCTGAAACAAGCTCAATTCCCTTCATTATTTCCTAGCCGACAGACGGCTTGAGAGGGAGGATATTACAAGTGTCAGTCTCTTTGCCTCCGGACAGGCCATGGATGACACAAGAAGGAGAGAAACAAACAAATAAAAAATATCTCTGTTTATGTGGAAACTTTTTAATGTGTTTATTGCAGCACTATGCTTCATTCATTCTCCCAAAACTAGTTTACCAGGATTATTCTCCTGGAAATCCTTCAGCAAAAGTGTTCTCTCTTCTCTTTTTCTCTGATGTTTTGTTAAGCTCTTGTTATTTCACTTAAAGAAGGAGCTGGCAATCCATCTTGAAGAGCTACTTTGTTATTAGAAGGAGTTACAGAGCTTCTCAAATTAATCATTGTGTAAATCTAACAAAGATTTTTCAGAAGGGTGGTGTTTTTCTTATTAATCAAGACAAAGAACACTAAGATGGGTCATAATGTAGACTTTTCCATAAATATCTTGAGAAAGATCATTTTATTTGTATTAATGCTAGCATTATTTTGGTAATGGGAGGTCAAGATCAAGGTCTGAAAGTTAATGAGAATTGTCATAGCTCCATTAACAGCAGTAGAGGTAAGGTGCTTTGTGCTAAGAATTAGTCATAAACATAGTGTAAGATAGTCCCTGACTTGAGCAACATATTTTTCAAAGATAGAAAATAGACAAAATCGAGGAAAAACATGAAGAGGGGAAAGTGTATTTTCCACTCAACAGAATCAGTATTGGTCATCTGAGGATGTGAGCTGGTTCTGAGCAAAAGTGTAACCATTTCCTCATTTTCTGCTCTCATATCTTTGTGTTTGTGGCTATATCTCATATCTCTCTGTATGGGGGTTCTCCACGTTAGAAAACTCTGTAGCTGCATCAACACAAAGAAATGAAGTATTTTTTTTTTGCTCATTCACTGATACAGAGTTTGAATGGCTGTCATCCATCATATCACAGAATCACAGAATTACAACGTTGGAAAAGACCTTTAAGATCAACTAGTCCAACTGTTTCCATCCTATCCTAAACCATATCCCTAAGTACTTTTAAGCTTTAAGAGGAGTGGCTGAAGGAGCTGGGGTTGTTTAGCCTTGAGAAGAGGCTGAGGGGAGACCTCATCACCGCCTACAATTACCTGAAAGGAAGTTGTAGAGATGGGTATAGTTGCCCAAGTGACAAGGTAATAGGATGAAGGGGAATGGACTGAAGTTGTATCAGGGAAAGTTCAGTTTAGACATGAAAAAATTCTTCACCAAAAGTGTTATCTGACACTGGAAAAGGCTGCCCAACGAGTTTTTTAAGTCACCCATCCTGGATGTATTTAAAAGATGGAAAGATGAGGTGCTCAGGGATATGGTTTGGTAGAGGATGGGTATGCTTGGACTTGCTGATCTCAAAGGTCTTTTCCAACCTAGTGTTTCCGTTATTCTGTGATAAGTTTTTAACTGCTTGTCAAGAATTATCCATCACCTACACTAGTTACCTAAACCATTACAAGAGATAGTTTTGGAGACTGATAAATATTGTAAGCCAAACCCATAATAGGATCTGTTCTGACTATATTAGTTTTAATAAGAATTTTCTAATGCCTGGGAGTGTTCCCAGACAGTGTGTTATTCATTAACATAGCGATTCCCTACCTGTCCCCTCAGGAAACCTGTGTGGTTGCCAGTAAAAGAGCATCAGCATACAGGTGAATTTTATTATACGCATATAAGTAACACTCTTTGAGAAGAAAAATAATAAAAGCCTGGTAGTGTGGAGATGTGACCGAGGTAGTTACCTCCAAGGACAATCTGTAGCCTCTGGAATGTGAAAATATTAGCGTGGGCTACATTAAAAATTAAAACACTTTCCCTCAGCTGTTGATGTTCACCATTTTTATGAAAGTTTTCATCAAAAAGATAATTTCCTTTTAAATATATAGAGAAATATTTTTTAAAAAACCCAAACCTCTAGCAACAGGGAACAGACTCAAAACATCAACATTTTTCCATTAAAAGAAGGAGGAGAAAAAAGAAATACAGGATCATTGATTAGAGAAATGATGCAAAATAAAATAAGTCAAGGAAAACTAAGGGAGGATGGGTGTAATGTCTCAAGAAATCTAGTAATGACCTGCTAGAGGGTGGAGGAGAAGGAGGTGTGTTTTGCTTTATTGTGTATTTCTGTAGAGTGCAGTAAAAGAATATTCTACCATCTGTCATCTTCAAGAAATTGGCATGCTATGACATTGGACAGGTTTGTTCATACTTCCAATCTGCTGCTCACTCATTTTTGTTCTCCACTTCTCCCACGTAGTTTTTATTTTTATCATTATTATTATTATTTGGAAGCTGGATTGTTGTTCCATTATTTTTCTATAGCTTGAATTCTTTAAGCTAAAATAAAATAAAATAATAATAATAAAAGAACAATCTCTTGAAAAATCCTAGACTGTCTCCATTACCTGGCTTGATCTTTCTTTTTGATTTTTTCCAGATGTCATTTAGGTATATTTTTAAGGTGATTAGGGTTCCTCAACCCATGTTTGGGCTACAATATTAAATAAAATGTGCCATAATGAACATTAATGTAGCATTAATTTTTACTTACATTAAAGTCCATAAGGCAATATATATGAAATTTATGTAAGTAGGTTATATCTTCTATTAGGGAAAGTATATTTCTTCAGGATATTGCAGGAAAATGTCTCTGTCAGAAGTTACAATTGCAAATTGAAAAGACAGGATTCCCTTGCTGTATGTCACAGAAAGCCCTAGATGTGGGATTTACTTAGCCGAGCTGGCCCAGCTGGGTGATAAGTAACATCAAATCTCAGCTGATCACTCAGAATCTACACAACATGTTGGGAGACATTGAAAAGGAGGGCACAATAAAAGAAGAGCTTATTGTTTCTTGCTGACAACCACGAGGAGGTCAACCTGGGTAGACAGCTCTGGATGGAGGTCTCTGGAGCTATGGATAAAGGTCAACCTTTTAGATTGTAGATATTAGAGTAGAAAATCCATTCCTCAGTCACACCAGGAGACACAGGTTACCAAGTCTTCTAGGTTAGGGATCTGAAAGGGGAAAGCTTGAGTAGTATGGCCTCATATTCCAAGATATAGATTCAGTTTCCTTGATTTTCTTCAAATGGTACAACAGGTCCTGAATGAGAAAATTGAAACAAACAACCAAACAACAAACAACCAATTAAAAAGCCAGCAGACTTTTAATTCATAGAATCATAGAATATACAGAGTTGGAAGGGATCAATAGGGATCAGGTCCAACACCTGGTTCCGCACAGGGCCAACCAAGTCTGTAATTCTTGCAGCTACAAAAGTTTTTTCTAGAGTTCATCACTTATTTAATATTCTGTATTTCTGATGATTGGTAAATCTTCATATTTCAATCACAGTTTAACTAAAAAGCCGACTTTAGAATAATGTCCACATGGCTTTCAATAGAAATTTTAGAGTAAATGTGTTGCTTCAAGGTGAACCAAGTTGTTATGTATAAAAAATATATAGGAGTAGAAAAGGATGCAAATTATAAATCATTGAATTAAATAGACCCATATGATACATAAACATACTTGAAGTAGATTACTAAAATCATATTCCTTTGGTGTTTAAGTAAAATAGGTTTTCAACATTTTAACATTTATTTATGAGCCAGAATTCTTATTGGTTCAAATTGAGATAGTTAATGTAAGTGAAACTGAAATTATTATAACTATAATTACATAATTAAATGAGGACCTAATTTTTGGGGGAATGGATGCTTGTTCAGATTAGGGAATATTTTGTGTGATTTTCTTTTAACCTGAAGGGAAAGGCTGAGGATTTAGGATTATTGAAGAAGGAAAAGAAAAGCTAGAAAAGGATTAATTAGGCTGAAGCCTTCAGGGAAAAGCTCAAGACTCAAAACATTGAGAGTGCTGATGACTCAGGGGAGTTACACTAGACTTGAAGCAGTGAGTCTCATAGCAGAGTTTGGCCCACGGCCTGGAAAAGAGCCCTCTTGCTGTCTGTCAATGTTCAAACGAATATTCTTCAAACTTAGCACTCTTTTTATAGTGTCTTCCATCTGGGGATCTGTAACATCAAGGTATAAGAGAGATCGAAATTTGGCCAGGTAGTTTATAATTCAGGGGAAAGTGCTTCTAGACTGGTGATACATGCTATGTAATCAAAAAATAGCTATATTTACCACATCTGTGAAAAGAATTACCTCGGTAATTAAGTTATAAGATAACACAGTTCTCTGAGGTCAGATTTAAGAGATCAAATGTGCCAGTGTTAATGACTGAATGAGACACTGGGTTTTTGGGGGGTGATGGGGGGAGGGGCAAAGGGGGATGGGAGAAGTGATAACTTTAAGAGTGGCACTTGTGGAATTTCCAGAAAAAATAACCAAGTTCCAGAAGTTCCATCTGGTGAAAATTAATACAAGTAGAGGAATTAACAAGAAGACTAAGAAAGACAAGGGCATACTCCTTGATTTGCCATAACTCCTCTGGAGGATCTGTCTCCATATTCTTTGCACAACGGAGTGCAATATTTGACTCACCAGTGAAAGTACACATGTTCTGCCCACTATCTCTAAGTAACTTTGATTCTCTCAAGTGACCTGATCCCCAAGTCTTTGTCTGAGCTTCAATTCGTATTATCTTTCATTTTCAGTGATGGAAGAAACTGATACAGGTCAACTCCTCTCTAAGGAGCTTTAAAACTCATGCTTTGTTTCATCTCTTTCCCCTAATTTAGTAAAAAAACCCAATGAAGATAAGAAACAGAACAGAACAAACCAAAAAAAACCAACAGGACTTCATTGGCTTCTGGCAGCCTTCCTGGGAAAAGGTTCTTTGGTCCAGATCTGGTGCTGAGCTTGATACACAGCTCATAGAAGAGTAAACCACCAAGAGATACCTCAACACCCTCCACAAGTGTCATACTTGTGATTTGTAGCTGATATTCAGAGAAAGTGAACAAAATAAATTATTGATCAAGTCAAGGGTGGAGAAAAAGGTGAAGCAAAAGAAAAAAAAAAGAAAAAATCCTTCCTTGTCCATTCAGATAGTGAAAAGAAACCATGAAGCATGGAATTAGCATATACCAGAAAAGAACTACCATACCTTCTGAAAATACCATTTTTCTTATAAAAAAAATGTTGCTGTTCCAAGTGTGACAATCCTTAGTTGGACTTCTGTTACAGTCTCATCTGCTTCTGGTTATCTAGTCATTAGCCATCAAGCTCCACTGTCATGAGCCACTACCATGCAATTTTTTTGTTCACTGTGGGTCAAGGATAACAAATATTTTTTTATTATATCTTATTTTCTTGGTGTCTTGGAGCGGGGGAAACAAACAGTTAATCTATTTCATTTTAGTGATCACCATCAGGAGTTCTGGATGGGTAATTTTTTGTCGTTACCCTGTCCCCATCTCATAAAGTTTCATTTACTGCCTTTTTAAACAAATGATGACTCCAAATCTATTTGTCACACAATAGCTCTCAAACATGCCAAACAATTACTATTACTATTCTTGGCTTGTTTGATCCAAATGGCATTTGCAGACATTATTCCTCCCCTCTCCTTGATATGACTCGAATAGAAACCTTTAAATAAATAAAACAAAACCCAGAGCAAACCTCAAAAACAATAAACTAACATCCAAGCCCTGGAAAACAATCACAAAAACAGCGGCTGTTACCGTTGTAAGTGGGGAAATCCAATTATGAGATGTCAATATTTTTCTCCTTTCAATTGCTTCAAAAAGATTCATATATGTATAATTTTTAGGTTGATTTCACTGGCTTTGTCAAAAAGAAACAGGAATTATGTAGCTGAAAGAGGACTTAACACCCAAAATTCTTCTTGTGCATAAACATGCAAATACAAACACACACACACACACGCATACAAACACACACAGGCTGAGTGATCGATATCAATTTTCAAATGTAGTATTGATTTCAGTAGCCCTTAATTTCAAGACAAACAATAGTTTCTTTTGTAATTTCCATGCTGCTGATATAACTGCCATCATTGCTGACCTATATGTTGTCAAATAATATTGATTGGGTATGAAATTAAGCAAGAAAGGTCTGGCAGCTAGGTGTGTGATGGGAGGGGAGAACAATATGGGTGACTTCTCACTAGGTAAATAAATAAACGGGATGCAACAACTTTATAGGTCAAGCAGATGAGAAGGCTGGGTCCTCAGGCTGCTCTTAATGCTCCTTGGAAAACTTTGCACCCCTGCACAAACTGTGTTCTTTTTCTATGTCTCTGTTTCCCCCTCTCCCATGGTGGTTTATGGTATCTATTCAAACTGTAAACTTGTGTGAAGGGAACTTCAGCTTGAATTCATTAAGCCAGGGGAGAAGCTTGTTTTTATGACTACACCACTGGGGACTCGGGAGCGCCAGGTTCTCTCTCTGCCCTACCAGTGGCTGATCAATCCAGAAGTGTTTATCTAGATTGCTGATAATTTTGCATGTTCCCTTTGTGTGACCTTCACTCTCCAAGGCAGGACTACAAATTCTTTGTTTCACCTGTCAGTTAAACTGTACAGTTTTTATGATAAGTGATAGTGAATCACACAGCTTTTACGGGGCCAAGTCTGCTGGGCTACAGTTGTGTTTCTGGAAGTTCTGTAACTGTGGCATGTGCCATAACTGTCAGTGGACAGCTTACAAAACAGGAGGGCAGCTCCAGGACTAGATTTCAGAGCTCATTCAGGTGACTGTGGCATTCACCAGGATTGTCAGATCCTTAGATTTACTTTGCAGGACTCCATCAAGTATCTTGTGCTCTCTAAATCAATTTTAAATCCAAAGTATCCTCATAATCACATCTAAACTTGGAGTTATGGATATTTGAAAGAAGCCTCTGGCTCTCACACAGAAAGAATATTCATTCACCTGTCTGGACCACATGCTGACTGCTGTAATTATATTCTACCAGCTCAGATTTCTCCTGCAGTATCTGTTGGCTTTGATATCATTCTTAACTTCCCGTCCTGATCTGCTTTGTAGTATCGCTCTGTGTTTTAAATCATCTGAATCAGCCATGTATCTGCAGTGATACATGCAGTACCACAGCTGACTCATGCATTAGTGCACGTACCTCAGCCCAATTAATCTTCCTCCAAGGAAACTGCATAAATCAGATCTTATGACTACATGTTATCCAGAACCTTTAATCTTAAAACATTTTAGGATGTATTGCTAATCTATATATATGTGCATATATATATATATATATATATACACACACATGCACATATATATATATATATTTGTATATACACAGTGGGAGGGAAGAATAAAGGCCAGCAATGCAGTATTTGGGCCCAAATTTGGGTCACAGCTGTAAAAGATCCAGCTTCAGGGTATTCTGATACTCTGTGGACTTATTTACACTAACAGTTCACTTAACTGACTTCATTAGGATTTGGAAGAATTTAGATGCAATATACCAGGTTAATCTATAGTACAGATATGAGCCTATGGGTAAAATCCTTGGTCCCTTTGGAATCAGTGTAGAAATTCCCAAAGGACTGAAAACTTCTTACTGTCTAGGAATCATTTCCTTCGGCTTGACAGTGCACCTCTCACTGGAGTGGGAAGCAGCTGCAAAGCCTTAATGAATGAAAAAGAATGTAACATACAGCTAAAACCAGAGTGGGAATTATAAGTAGGCAAATCAACCAGCAGTTACTCAAATTTAAATCTATTGAGGATGCTGGGGTTAATGACTAGTTTATGCACTACATTTCCTTCCTTTAATATTATTTTAATATTGTTGTATTTTATTTTAATTACATTCAATCTTAGTTTTTCTGTTACTTTATAGAGGAAGCAGATTTGTGCTCACTAGCTTGGAAAAAAAGCAAGAAGCAAATGTCAAACTTGCACAACCATGAGGGATCTAAAGTTTGGTTTAATTCTGGTTAAGACAGATCTACATTAAAACTATTTCCTTTCCCTGCGGACCCCTTACTTAAAGATGACAGGTCCCGGAGTGTGTGTGTTGGTGAGAGTAAATACATTATTGAAGGATCATGAAGAGAGCCCAGGAGAGAAGCAGAGAAAAATTACAGATAGATGTAGTGGATGACATCAGGAACTAAGTTTTGTTTGACGTTTCCCACTCTTTTGAAATGCATCTATCCCTCTTGTTCTGTATAAGGATATCTTTTCTCTTTCAGTCTGCTCTGGAGAATAGCAAAATAACTATAAGAATCACTTGGGTTATCGAGTTGTATGATAGTATGCACTGACGGAATGTATCGTAGCATCAGCTGGTCAGAAGAAGCCTTTAAACTGTGTGTTCTGGGTCATTAAAAAGGAAAGCGTGTTTACACAGTTTCTAAAAAAAAAAAAAATCACTACTATATTCTCTAATTATTTATTAAAAGGGATAGTGATAATATTCTGGAGACTCATAGAGATAAAAATCTCAATTATTTTGGTTGCTAACTGCTAAAAAAGGCTGTTCAATTCTGTTACATTTATACAAATGTGTGCCAGCAAGAACAAAATGGTTAAATAAATAAACGGAAGATAAAATAGATGTGAATGCAACTGTGTATGAAGTTCTTCAAAGGTCTAGAAACAACCAACAGCTTGGGAAAGAATATTCTATGAGCAAATTCATTTTCCTCCACCCTTTAACTTCATGTAGTCGATGAATGGCATTCCTTCACAGTTTTATCAATAGAATGCAATTCTGGCCAGATCAGTCTGTCAACAAGGAACAACATCAAATAATTTTGTCCATATAAATAAATCATATAAATTGCTGTTTATTAATTCTTTTCTTTGTGGATGAAATGGGGCTAGTAAAATGCCTTCTGTAGCTCAACATAAGAATGGGGGAAGATGCTTCATTGTAGACAAAGCACACAGTGTAGGCAAGATTGCCATCATACAAAGAACTACAGAATGCAAAAGATGCAATAACATGAATGCAGAAGAACCTCTATCCAGTGCCTTACTTGTAAATTGAATCTGTGGGGAAAATGATGTTTTGAAGTTCAGCTCTGGAGGTATTTGGTATAAGCACAGCAAACATGTAAAATCTTAATAGTTTTTGTATTGAAGGGCGTGAGAGGCAGTTATAACTGACTAATATACAAGGTTGAGAATATCCGGTTCAGTGGACATTCTTAGATAGTGTCTGCTTTTCATAGAAATATTTCCAATCTCTCATCCCAAATGTTTCCAGTTTTCTTATAAAAATTCAGAAGTGTTGGGCTGTGTGGGAGGTGGTTTGATCAACTGCCTTTTCTGAAAGTTACTTCCTCAAGCTCATTGTTACAGGAGGAAACTCCTTTATCCAGTGCTTTCTCCGACCCACTGGTTACTAACTCAATTCAATTACTTTTCAGGATTCAATTTACAAATAAGGCATTTGACAATCAAAGGTTCTTTTGCATTCACTTTATTGCATCAACTTCTCAACTACCTGTGTCTCCACCAAGAGAACCACAGAGGTCAGACCACCTCTGTTACTACCACCCAACTCTTTAACAGCATTATCTCTGTGTCACAAAGCAAAGATATGCCATAGAATATAAAAACATTGGATTTTTTCAAATGACGTTGTTTCAAACCAGAACCTCCTGCAGTTTGTTTGATCCAGGTTTATGTATTTTCATACAGCCATGAGAATATCTTTGTCGTGATCTTGCATGCCACAAGAAGAGATCTGTGAGTATAACTGCATTTGTAAGTCCTCAGAATTGAGCAAGAAATCAGGGTACAAACTATGTCTTGTATCAAGCAAGGATGGGAGAACTGGAACCAGTTTTGCTAAATAACAAGCTCTATAACATCACAAAAACAAACCACCCCCCCCCCCCAAACCAAAACCAAAACCAACAACCAACCCACAAAACAGAAAAAATCAACAGACCAAACCAAACCAAAAATGCCTAAACAAAATCCCCCAATATACTCATAATAGTAATGACCTTCATGTCAATAGTTAATTCAGCACAAGGACACACCAGGATTTGATGTATCACACCAGGAAAAAAAAAAAAAAAAAGGCTTATCTGTCTACCCAGTGTATGCTCTGGTCTCTGAATGATCCTTGTTCTCATACCAGGAGGTTTCAGGCTCTGGAACTCTAGCTTTCTGCAGGGCTAAAGACCTTCAAAAACATAATTGCTGGAGCAGTAAGCACAGCAGGACATTGCTTTTACTGGCAACAGCAGCATGTATTGAGGTTATGGGGTTTAGTAAGTTTAAATGAATATGTAAGGAAAGGTGAATATTTGTATTCATATTCTCGGAGCAGGATATAATAACTAGTCAGCAGCCTTAAAGTTTCCCTTCCTAGGAAGGCAAACACGTTAACATTGCATTGGCAGAATGATTCGTAACTTATATTTGGCATTCAGAGCTGCAAATGCTCTTTCAAGACTAGCCTAGTCAGTAACTATAAGTTTACCATCATCTCAGTAGTTGGATCACAGTTCAGTGTCCCTCTGTGTTTACAGCAATTTAAATTTGGACCTCCTCAGCTGTGGATGACTGCACTAGTTTCAAGACTACACACTGTTTCATGCATGGAATTGTTATGTTTGTGCCCAGAATTTCCCAGAGCTGTTAATGACAGAGCTGACAAAGTCCAATGATCTGACAAAGCCTCAGGCCATTCTTTTCATTTTATCTTGGCTGGGAAAGAAAAGATATTAATGAAATTCTCTAGAAAAGAGTAGTCCTGTTATCCTTCTTGGAACCAGATTAGCCCCTTGGATATTTTTAAAAAGTCTGTACAAATTGAAACAGTTTCTAGCAGAGGACTTAAGCTCAAGACTGTTCAGGGTGCCCAAAGCCATGAGGCTGGCCTATAGTCCTAGCACGTAAACATAGGACAGATTCTTCAGTTGTGGGCCTAAGTGTTGTATGACAGTGAACCTATACCTATGTGACTTAAGTGAAAACTGTGCGAAGCCTGACCACAAACACTTTTCATGAATCTAGCGCTGTATCGAGCAGCTGACCTTTGAGTGGTGGAAGCTCCGAGCCTGAACCAGCTGTCCCTTGGACCTGAGCAAATACATCAGTTGTCTGCAACCTGGTTGCTACTCTGGAAGAGAGCCAGAGCAGGGTGGGGGAAGAGTAAATGATCCAGGCACTAAGTCAGGCAGGGTGTCTTTCACTCCAGATAGATTGGAAATCTGTGCTAGCAGGGCAAAGGCCCTAGGGAAGGATAACACTTCCCTTTACCCCAGTCTTCTTGTCTCTAGACTTCTCAGTTATATTACTTCCCTTCATTTTCTACACTCCCCTATGTTTGTTGGCAGACCCACTCCATGCAAAAACAAACTGTAAATGCCTTAGAGTTTGTTCATTTTTTTTGTTGTTTTGTTTTGTTGTTGCTTTTCTTCCTCAAGTCCCCAAAGAAACATCAAAGTACAAAGGAAAGAAAGCAATACTGAGAATAAGAGTGAAAGCAAAACAAAAAGACAGAGGCAAAAAAACCCCACAAAAACAACCCAAAATCTAAAAGAAACTAGTGATGGCCCTGGGGAACTTTCTTCAAGGGAGTTAGGCTTCCTTCAGAGAAAGTTTAGATATATGTTTGTTTGTTTGCGTTTTCAAATTGGGGCTGTCTGTGCACATTCAGAGGAGAAGAACAAAAGGAATGCAAATTTCAGGGGAGGTGTTAAGTGCGGCAGGCTGCTGGCAGGGCCACCTGGCTACTGCAAGCAGCCCATTGCCTGCTGTGCTCACCTGCTTAAATATTAACGAGAGGGAAGGCAGAAATATATCAATTAAACATCATGACTGCCTGTGCATGGGAGATGGATTGTGTTCAGGACATGATTCAGGCAGTCACATACCCTGCCTCCCGGTCCTGGCCACTTAACCCTCTGAATGTCGACCCATGTTAACATGTATCTTCCCTCCCCACCCTGACATGTGACTCACAAAGGGAACAACATTAATTTTCCAAAATACTCATCCAGAACAGGACTGGAGTTGACTGCAGCTCCTGACCAGAATCCAGCACCCTTCTTCTATGGAGTCTCCACCCAAGCTGTCAGGTGTTTTATGCAAAGGAGAAGAGAGACACACAAAGTCTTGGAGAGTGCAAATTAAACAACCTGACAGCTGCTGAAGATCCTGTATTTGCTGTGTGGCAAAGGGAACCTGTGCCAAAGTCAGGAAGCAAACTTTAATCTGCTTGAGCTGGAAGTCTTTATGTAACTAGTATTAAAAAGAATAACAAACTGCATCAGAGTTAGCTCCATCAGCCCCAGATTCTGAGTGTTGCCAATATTGGGTGCCAGGGGTGAGTCTACGTAAGGTAAGAAAAGAATCATAGAATCATAGAATCATAGAATGGCAAGGTTTGGAACGGACCCCAAGGATCATAAAGCTCCAACCCCCCTGCCACAGGCAGGGCCACCAACCTCAGGCCTGGATCTACACAAGGTTGCCCAGGGCCCTATCAAACCTGGCCTTGAACACTTCCAGGGATGGGGCACCCACCACCTCTCTGGGCAGCCTGTTCCAGGACCTCACCACTCTTTCCGTAAAAAACTTCCCCCTAATATTCAATCTAAACCTTCCCTCCTTCAGCTTTAAACCATTCCCCCTTGTCCTGCCATTATCTGCCTTTTTAAAAAGTTGATTCCCCTCCTGTTTGTATGCTCCCTTCAGGTACTGGAAGGCTGCAATGAGTTCCCCCCGCAGCCTTCTCTTCTCCAGGCTGAACAAGCGTAGGGCAGGTGCTCCAGCCCTCTAATCATCCTTGTGGCCCTCCTCTGAACCCTCTCCAACAGTTCTACATCCTTCTTGTATTGGGGGCCCCAGATTTGGAGTATATATGTATGTTTCATATATGTATGCATATATATATGTTTCTTCTGTACAGCCTCCTGAATGACATCCTACATTTAAAGTGTTTTCTACATATTTAGTAACTCTTAATTGACTTATTTTCCAAAAACTTGTTTTTCCTTGAATGCTCATCAACTTCTGACTTCCATGACACCCTATGACAAGGAACTCCTGCATTTAAATATTCTAATTGCATAGTTTAATTTAGCTGTCATCTGTTAGGTAAAACACAGATAAACCTGAGATCAGCTGACACAAGCACTTCAGGGAGTTGTACATTTACACCATAAAAAGCAGGACATTGTGCTTATGGGATTTTACTCCAAATTGTGAATGGGCTCAAAAAGAGGTTACTTTGGGAAGTCTAAAGCAAAGGAAGCTTGTACACAGTGATCCTGATGGGTGATGGCTTTTAGTCATCTGCAGTGCTACTGAGGCAGTGGGAAACATTTTCACCTACCCTCTGTCGCCCACAAGCTTGGCAGTCATTACGGCAGATAGCCTGGTGGCCTTCATTTCCAAAAATCCATTCAATTCCTACCACTGCTTTAATTTTGTATCAGCCTCACTTTGGTTTGAATTTCAAGTGATTTAAAATAGACCATTTTTACCTTTTCAGCTGGGCCATTTAGAATACTTGCTGATAGTTGAAATCTGCAGATAATTTACTCTCCCAGTATTTCTAAGAACTAATTACCTGTGTGTATAAAATGATGAAATCTCATTATATTTTCTTTAAAAAAACCACTATGAATTTCATTACATTATCCAATTACTGCTGTGCTTGTACAGTATTATGTTACTGCCCAATCTCAAGCTATTTACTGTACAGATGTGTTACTTTAATTAAACAAATGCAACTAGTCATATATTGCTACATTTATTCAGAAGAAAATTCTCAAGCACTGCCCATTGATCCTGACTTTAGTTTAACCAGTGAAAGGTGAATGCAAAACTTAGCTGTACAGGAAGATTTGTCTTTCACTTTCCATAAACTTTTTAACAGTGGTGATTGCTTGGTGTTTCTTAAGATCAAAGCCAACATTTTAAAGCTGTATAAAATGCCTCTGCCCCAAGATAAAACCTAGAATATTGTATTTGAGATTGTTGTTCTTATTTTTCTGTTCACAGTGGTGAAATCAGATTAATTAAGGATGAATGAAAACATGAAGAAGAGGCATCCAAATAGAGCAGATGAGAAGCAATTGGAAAAGAGAAAGGGAGCAAAGAGTGACAAAAGTAATGGGTCCAGAACCCTCACGGAATCAATTACACAGGAGGTGGACCTTGGTTCTTAAAGTAGCGTTTTACCCTCTTGATCAAGCTAAAAACACTAAAGTAATCACCAGTAGGATCAGCTTACCAACTGGGGAAAAAAAATACTGTTGACTTTCATTAGGCATCTCTATTTTAAAACACCTGAGAAACTGGACAATTACAAGTATTTGTAAAGAAAATAATATAAGGAATTTTTAAAGAGATTGATTCAATAGTACCACTTCTTTTCCCTTTCCAGGCAGGTATCTTGGTCTTGCACCTAGTGTTCTGCTGAAGGAGGAATCAGTAGCTCCATATAAGGGTTCAACTTGTATGCTGTATTGATACTGTATATGTTAGCTCTAAACAGAACTGATCAAATCACAGTTTGGACAAATCCCATTTTAAGAAATTTCAAGCCACTTCCCCGGATGCAATTCTGCATTAAGTTAGAAATGCTGTGATGGAAAAAAACCCTTCCTGAGCCGTTTGCCACAGCTCCCCACAAAGGAACTGCAGAAAAGATCTAAGGATGATGCAGCATTTCTAAAAAGAGAAACTTGCCACTGCTCCAGTGGTGATGGCAACTCCTGAGGCTGTGTGTGAGTGCCATCTGCTGACCCCTGCCATGGGAAAACAATGCAAAACCCACTGGTCTCCTGACCGTTCCTCTGTGTCTGCAAAGGCTCCCCACCACATGGAGAACAAACCAGCTAACCTTCCCCGTAACGTGATACATTCTCTAAGGCAGGTGCCTTCTCCAGCTATTCCCACTTATTGTCTACCCATAAGAGTTCATAACTGTACAATCAACCCACTCTATGCTGCAACTGCTTTTAAATCTAAAAGCCTATTCCAGCACCCAACCCATACTTACTGTCTCAACTTGAACCTGAAGATTCTCTGGAGATATTCAAGTCTCGTCTGGACGTCTATCTATGTAATATGAGATAGGGAGCCTGCTTTGGCAGGGGGGTTGGACCCGATGATCTCTTGAGGTCCCTTCCAACCCCTAAGATTCTGTGATTCTGTGATTCTGTGTGATTTCCTTAGCCCCAATGAACATTATTTCTGCTAGATCTTCCTGTGGCTAGGGCATACTTTCCTAGTACCACCTCTTCTTCTTATGTCATGAGGAAAAAAATTAGCACAGTAGGACACCAACATCTATGCAGCCTTTAAATTTTGCTTATTTAATACACTGATGGTGTTTAGGTAATAAATGCATCATCAATCTGGGGTTGAATTACCTCTTTGTATCTCCTAGCTTTGCCGCAGGTTGCCTGTTTGACATTGGGCATGTCACTGAATCATCCAGTGACTCAGGTCTCTATCTATAAAATGGAAGATAAGAATATGTCCTCTATTTGCCTGATCTGCGTGGATTGTGAGCTCGTTAAGGCAGGCACTACTTCTTTTCGTGCATTTCTTACAAAATCTGCCACAGCATGTTCCCTCTGGCATTGTGAGGAGGACTGCACAGCTGCAGTACATACAAAAATATGGTAGCATTAATTTAAAACTCTTTTGAGGACTCACATAATGCTGGTTTTGGATTTTCTCTTTTTTTGGAACTCTTCTTCACAGGGGAAATTTCACTCAGAAAGAACAATAGAGACTAAATTAAACTGCAAGACCATTGGGAGAGATTCAACCATTTCAAGTAGCTATATTGATATCTATATGTATGATCTAGGTACAGTGGTACAGGATTGGAAATCAGAAAAAAAACCCAGAAAAAAATGTCCTAACTTACAGAAGCAGTAGCATCCCACCTTGCTCACAGTCTTTACTGGTCAGAGAAAAAAAAGCCTCATTCAGACTACCTTAATTTATGGGTCCTCCAGACCTTTCCCTGGAAAGTTTATGGTCTAAACCAGAGAAGGGTTTTCTAGCCTTGTTCCACGGACAGGCGTTACAGGCAATAGAATGAAAAGCACATGTCCAAATTTGCAAATAAGAATCCTGCTGCCAAGAATGGGAATTGAACCCAGACCTTCCCCGGATTACATCGCAAAGAGACACACACGCACTCTGAGCCAACAGTATTTACATCTGTTGGTCCTCTAATACCATGTGATGGTGTTTGCACAGAGCTGAGCCCAGGTGAATAGGCTGTGTCTCTTGGCTGGGCTCAAAGTCTCAGGCACGCTGACACACAAGGTGTATTTATACAGGTTTTAGTTGGCCCAGAACATACGCAGTGAGAGTGCTTGCCACAGCCCTCAGAATACAGCATCAGCACATCCCAACTCCTACACTTTGCCACAAGAACAGCTTTTAATAATTTGCTTCTTTAAGGTGGAAAAGACAAAGAATACATTTCTTCCTAAAAGCCACAGAACACAGTGAGAAAGAGAGAGAAAGAAAGAGAGAAAGAGAGAAAGAAAGAAAGAAAGAGAGAAAGAGAGAAAGAGAGAAAGAGAAAGAGAGAAAGAGAGAAAGAGAGAAAGAGAAAGAAAGAAAGAAAGAAAGAAAGAAAGAAAGAAAGAAAGAAAGAAAGAAAGAAAGAAAGAAAGAAAGAAAGAAAGAAAGAAAGAAAGAAAGAGAGAAAGAAAAAGAGAAAGAGAGAAAGGAAGAAAACCATCCTCCCCTACCACATCCAAGCATAAAAAAATTCCCACCTCTGTAGGCTCCACATTTCCAGCCTTTAAATAAATAACAACAGCAGTGCCAACCTTTCTATCTCCCCTATGTAAAAGGAGAAACATTCTGGCTTTGCCACATGTCCTGTAATTATGGGTCGAACCCCTGTTCACAGGGGTATCGATCTGCTGCTAGCTGAGTCTAACTCATTAGGTATTCCTTCATTGTTTCCTATGCAAATTAAGTTAATGAGAATTAGGAACATAATGGAGCCCATTCACCGTTCTAGTTGGTGGAAAATGGGTTTGACTACCAATTTTCCATTACAGCTGTTTTGTAATTACTCTGGAGCACTCTGCATTCTAATGGAGATCCTGAGCTGATCTGACAGTCGCTTAGCTTTTTTCTTCTCCCCACCTCCTCTTTCCCATCTTCTTCTTCTTCTTCCCAGAAAAATATAACATTTTTTCCGTTAAAGCTCTGAAGTTTGATTTCTACTGCAGTTTTTTTTTTAAAAAAAAGAAGAGGATTTTTTTTCCTGGAATAGGTTGCCCTTTTCTTTTTCCCAAAGTCTGGTTAGTTTGCCCTGGGAAAAACAGAGGAAAATTAAATGGAAAGCATCATGGATTTTATTCTTTTTAACCTGGTTTCTGAAGGAAATGAGGCTTATCATGGTCAAAGAGCACGTGCGCTTCTGCCTATCTGTCTGTCTGTCTCACTTTACAGACTGATTAGCTCATTTCAATCAAATATAGCTGAGGGTTGGAGGTGTCAAGGATATTAAATTACTACGAGCTTCAGAGAAGAAGCAACTGAGTAGCAGAGAAACACTCTATGAGCACGGCCATTAAAGGCAGGCTGCAGTGTGAGCCCACTCTCATTAGACATGGAAAGAACCCACACAGGAAAGAGCGGTTTTGAACATCTCAGCCACAGGATCAGGGTTTGTACTGTCCCTGACACTGCACAGTCTAGCCATGAGACACAAAGCCGGAGAAAACCAGGCTTCATTAGTTCTGCTGATCACAGAATGAGTCGTTTTTTAAGTCATTGAGTCTAAAAGCACATTTTAAGCTGCAAAAGAAGTTCAGGGCTTCAAAACTTGGAAAGCACTCTCAGCTATTTCTCTACAGAATGGATATTATTAATAATGTTAATTACAACAGTGCCTATGGGCCAATCAGGTATGGGGCTCCACTGTGCAATTAAGCACTGAATAAATACTGAATAGTATCTGGTCCTGGCCCTAGGGAGCTTCTTAGTCTTATCAGACAAGTCACATATGAGGATGGTGAGAGCTTGGAAGAGTTAGCTGTGGCAGTGATGGTATTGCCATCAAGGTTGTATCTCGTCTCTTTTGAGGGTAGGGGTATCTGCCTTCAGGTCCTTCCCTTCATCATACAGGATATTAGCTTACTGAAAGGATTCTACATATTGGATGAAGATACTTTTTACTCTTCAGCTTCAGAAAAGAATGGCTGGGGTGTGATCCTGAAGTAAAAAGATTTCTAAGGGAGGATATAGTAAGATGTCTTAACATAGTTCTTCCATGAAGAAATGAAATTAACTAACACTAAAAGCATTTTTATATTAATAATAAAAATAATTTATATGGACAAAGATTGTAGGAGACCTTGACATGGTCTGACATACGACTGTGCTATGAATGACAGAGATGGTTGCTCTTGCATAGTTCTTGTGAATTGCCTTGTTGGGATCCACCTCAATTCTAGGGCTTCTCTTAGGATTCATTTAGGTAACATGAAGGATTAACAGGATTGTTCAGGCTCCATGGACCACCTTGCAAAGAACAAGCACAGATTTTTTGGAGTGTTTACCATTCTTTACTCTCTTTGAAAAACTGGACACATCCAATCCCATCTGTTTTTAATCTGACTCCAGTTACTGCAAAATGCATAGCAGCCTTGACTGCAGTAAGCAGAAAGACTCTCCACCTTTCTTAATGAGACTAGGATGAGACTGAAGACCAAGAAAGGACAATGGCTTCATGGGAGGAGGCGACAGGAATGCAGCTGGATATCTATACAAGGCCAAATGCACACAAGGTACATTGTATCTTTTGGATTATGAAGGTGGCTTAATTGAAATGCACAAACCAAAAGGTCAAACTCATGTAAAATTTAAAGACCATTTTTATTATTTGACATGGAACAAATTGTAACTTTATATTGCCTTTAGATGCAATTTTGTTCAATGAAATTGAATTAAGCTAAAATAAAACACACCCTTTAAAGTGTTAAGATGGAATATTAGAACTTATTATCGGTGGAAAGAGATTTTGATTTCTCTAATAAATACAGAGGAAAATATTTGGTGGAAAGTACAGCCACCTAATTTGCATTAATACAAATGAGAACTATTACGTTTAGCTGATTAGCATATTCTTATGTACTGTAGGCACCACATGTTCAAAGCAGTTTCTGATTACTAACCTAAGGTACCACATTTAAAAGCAGAACCTTTGAAACTTGAAATGCCCCATTTATTATATTTGGAACGTAATGCAAAAGGAAGGATTTTACAAGGAAATATGAAGTGGATCACTTTAAAAAAAATATTCACAAAACCCTCAGAATTTAAAGAACTTTAAAAATGTCATAAGAAACATAAATGGGGTAATGCTGATTATTTTGGGAATGTTCATGGAAAAAGGAAATGAAATGGAACATTGTTAATTAAAGGGAAAAGCATGATTACAATACAGACGTTGTCTCTTACTGATAGAGCATCTGGACATTAAGGCATTTTATCCTGATAACATTTTAAGATTATGGGAAAATTATTATCCCTGTTTTCACATGAGAGTCAGTGTAAATGGCATGACTACCTAAAACCACAGAGAAATATTTGATCTCAGGTAGAGTTCAAAGATATATATGTATATATATATACATACATACTTTTTTCTTTACAATTTATGCCTTATTTGATATCTTCCTCTGACCAGGCATTTTCTTCCATGTATCATAACAAGCACCATTCAGTCAAACAAACCACTGTGGCGCGCTATTTCAACTCTCTGAACTAGCAGGACTATCTAAAGGGTTCCACTGACTTCACTAGAATTGGTTACATTTAATGGTCTGGAGATTTCAGTCTGTTCTGAATTGATCTTTGGTAAGTGTGCTATTAAAAAATATCTTTCAACTCTTTGGATATTTAGTATTAGTGCTTTTCTATTTATCTTACTGTTTGACTTTCTTCTTTTCTTCCAATAGTAACAGGATTTAAAGAGCCCTCCATATTTGCTCTATCATGAAGAGGTAAAGTGGGACATTCACTGCTGTGATTTATCCAGACCCTTGAGGAAAGGGGCAGAGAGGAAATAAAAGCCCTGCCCCTCTCGCTCCTCCGCCTTTCTTTTTTCCTCTATTCACACTTAATGCTGATGTTCAGTTGGTGAAGCTATTTTAAAAAAATAATGAAAATTCCTTCAAAAGCTTCATCAGTGAAAATATTTTATAAATAAACAAAATTCTTTAGGTGCTGTGATAGCCATTCCTAATTAAGTATGTAGAATTTAGGAATAGGAAGGCCCATTCAGCAGCAAGTTACCATATTGGCATACCAGCCACAAAATAGAATTTCAGCTCTGATTTTCCTGATAAAATCCTAGCATTGTTTAAAACCTGTGATTTTAATAGGAGCTTGGCAGCTTTTTTTCCTTTTTTTATTATTATGTTATAAGGCAATAATTTCAGCATTCAGTTCCCCATCAACGCTGTTTTTTGTTTGTTTGTCTTTTGATTAACAAGGAAAGTGAAACAATTTTCACAAGGCTACTATGGATGCATTCAGCCACTGAGATAAGATACACCATCAGAGACTTAACCCTCAGATTTGTATTTTTGTGTCCCTCTTTACAGTAGTTATATTCAAATCTGGCAGTTTCTAGCCGAAAGATTAGACCTCCAGCTGTCATAGCAAATTTAACTCTAATAGGATCTTAGGCAAAAATAACAACAGCAACAGCAACAAATTGCCCACTAGTGAATTTTCATGGTTCCACTTCTCTGCCCAACATTTCTGGAAACTGGATAAACTGCTGATACAGAATTTAAGAGTGAATCACTGAACAGTGGTTCAGAGAAGTCCTTCTTGGGTAAATCCTATCCCAGATAAGAGAGTAAGAATTCACACCAAGAAAATTTCAGCGAAAACCGTTAACACCAAGATGTGTCCAACACAGTAATTGATGCTAAATCTCCCAGTGGAAGAGGGAAGGGGGGGAAATACATTTGTAAATATACGTTGTTCTGGATGCAGATAGAAATCTACAAAGATGCATATTAAAGGCAAATTAGGCAAAATAAAGGGGATGAGTGAATACTCATCCTATTTTCATAACTTTTGTACAGGTCAGTCTCAGATGCACCGATCTACTTAACGTCTCACAGGTATTATAATCCTCATTTTGCATATACTGAGGCACAGAAAAGCATCTTCTATTTGGGCCTCCAGGCTTAAACAGTGCCTTCCTTCCTTTCAATAGAATTAAAGCTAGCAATACCAGCACAGTTTTATCTAAAATAGTAGGAAAGGTCCAAACCCTGGAAACTAGAAGAATCTAAGCGTTTAGTAGGATAACTTTTTGCTATGGAGATCTCAATGGGAGTTGTAGGTGTGCAGCATCTTTGAGGATTTAACCGATCACTTTAAAAACAGACAGCGTGAAGCTTATTTTCTCCTGTCCTCACTCACCCAGACTGTGCTTTGTTAAGAACGTTATATTCAGAGCAAAAGATAGTTTTGGATTTCATACTCAAAAGGTGTAACTTGAATTCCTGAGCTAAATGAATTAGATGAATGATTTTCCCCTGGACCTTACTGGGATCAAAATTTGTCATTTTTCATTTCCATTAATGAGATACCATAGATATACACTGGCAGCAATTCTGGCAAGAATGAAAGTGGAAGGAAGAGCAAATGGTCAGACTGTCCTTTTTAAACTTAGACTCTGAAGGTTGTTAGGGAACTTTTCTTCCCCTGCCTTACTACTGCAGATTTTCCTGATCATTTCTCTAAATAATCCACCATACATCAGAGGAGGAAGAGTCTAGATGAAGAAACACATCTCTATTACAGTATCCTTTACAAAAGCCACTAAACTGCCTGTTTTCCAATTCTTTCTTGTACAGGATAAGACAAACCTAGGTGTGACCATATTTAACAAAACTGAACCTAGGATTCCTCATTAATTTTCAACACTTCCCTAGCACAGCAGAAAGTTTCCCAGGAGAAACTAAAAAGGTCTAAAGTTTCAGATCAAAGCCAAAAAACCTGCTTCTGTTGAGGGGGGAAGGAAGAGTGCATTTGGAAATATAATTTCAATGGAGCCCATGGGAAAGAAAACAGTTGGTTTTTGGTATTTTCTTTTTCTGTTTTCTTTAGCATTTTTTAATGGGAAAATAAATCATAAAAGATGATTTGGAGAAATTATTTGGAACAAAATGCAAGGACGTGCTGAATGGACAGTATGATCATTAGAAATAAACTGGTACTTTGAAGTTAATTGGCACTAGACCAAGAAGCTAGGAGAGTTTTTTTGTCTTATACAGCACTAGCATACTCACTGAGCAGGAGGAGTACTGTGAGTGGCCATAAAGGCCATGCTTTGAGAAGTACAATTTGGTATTGCAGCAGATGTGATGCCAGTGAACAAAATCACATTGATTTTTTTTAAGAGAGAATCTCTCTAGACTGAACTCATTGGAATACTTCAGCAATTAAAACCAGCGTGGCCAGGTAGGGTTACAAGAGGGTTTGTCTTTCAAGGGTCTGTCTCAGGCATGGGACAGGCAGAGTGATGTTATGTACAGTTTCCAAGGGGATCTTGGTGTTTTCTGCCAGCATTGCTGGTGAAGTTTCATAATGTTTTTCTAGTATTATTAAAGATTTTACTTCCCTCCTCTGTGTGAACTGGAGAAAGCACAGTCCTGTCCTGACCATTATTAGTGGTATTGTTCCATCTTCTTTTTCTAACTTGAGAAAATATTCTTCCTATCATATCCTTTATGATTAGTACTGCCTAATAAGTCAGGATGCATCTATTACCAGTGACATGACCTGGTTTTGCTAGAGTTTTTATTTTTCTGCAGCCGGAAACTTAAAAGACAATATCTAGCATTAATTTGTATGTTTAACAGCCTTAAGTGATGGCAATGTTTGGATTTGAGGCTGAAATCAGCGACCTCCTTTTAAAAAAAAATGTTGGAGATAAAACTAAGTCCGTAAAATCATAATCTTTAGCTACAGAGCAGGTTTGCGTCCTGTTAGATTAAGGCCTATTCCTATTCATGTTCAAGACCACAAAAATATACGCAATGAAGACACCCAAAAGTAATGTAAATTGGTACTGTGTAGTCCTCTGTGTATAGAAGTCCAATGAAAGTTAGGAACCAAACTGTCTCTAAGTCCATGAGATTCATGACTTTGAGAAATAGCATATAAAATGCATCACATAATACTATCCAGGGAAACATTTAAGTACTCAACTTTATTTTCTGCCTAGGGTTGCTTGGAAGCATTAAAAAAACATTCCTTGAGTTTTGGGGTCTTTAAAGAACTTCCAGGTTTTTTACTTTCTAAAACTCAGCAAGACAGATGTACCGAACAGTTGTTTCATCATGGTATCCAATGCTCTTAGCCCTTTGAAAAGAAAATTGCTTTCTTCCTCTCAAAATAGTATTAACTGCCATGTGTCCTATGCAGAAGTTGCACTGCTTATAGTTGGTCAGGTCTCCAAAACAACTGAGAATTGATTTTACTATACCCAGTCTCAACTTAATTTTAAGTCACACAGGCAAGAGAGGTTTAAGCAAAATAGGAAGAAAAATGATCTAATTGACTAGGAGACTGCCATTTAGTTTTGGATCTTGTCAGCAATTATAAGTGGAGGTGCATCAGCATAACTGTAGAAATACTGATTCACTTTATATGTCTTTGGTACTTAAAAAAAGAAGACATACAGCATAAACTAGGCCAGATCTAGGGAAGATCATGTTCGACCAATCTCATAGCCTTTTATGATCTCATCGCCACCTGGGTGGATGGAGGGAGAGCAGTGGATGTCATCTACCTTGACTTCAGCAAGGCTTTCTATACTGTCTCCCATGGCATCCTGATAGAAAAGCTGAGAGAGTATGGGATAGATGAGTGGACAGTGAGGTGGCTCGAGAACTGGCTGTCAGACCGTGCTCAGAGAGTCGTTATCAGTGGAGCAGAATCTGAATGGAGGCATGTGACTAGTGGTGTTCCCCAGGGCTTAGTGTTGGGTCCAGTCCTGTTTAATATCTTCATTGACGACCTTGATGAGGGAATAGCATCCACCCTCAGCCAAGTACGCCGATGATACAAAGCTGGGAGGACTGGCTGACATGCAGGAACACTGCGCTGTCATCCAGAGACCTGGTCAGGCTGGAAAGCTGGGCAGGGAGAAACCAGATGAAATTCAACAAAAGCAAGTGTAAAGTCTTGCACCTGAGGAGGAACAACTGCATGTATCAGTACAGGCTGGGGGTTGACCTGCTGGAGAAGAGCTCTGTGGAGAAGGACCTGGGGGTCCTGGTTGACGAGAGGTTGTCTATGAGCCAGCAGTGTGCCCTGGTGGCCAAGAGAGCCAATGGGATCCTGGGATGCATCAGGAGGAGTGTGGCCAGTAGGTCTAAGGAGGTGATCCTCTCTACTCTGCCCTGGTCCGGCCCCACCTGGAGTACTGTTTCCAGTTCTGGGCTCCCTGGTATAAAAAAGACAGGGTTCTCCTGGAGAGAGTCCAGAGAAGGGCTACGAACATGATTAAGGGCCTGGAACATCTCCCCTATGAGGAAAGGCTGAGAGAGCTGGGGCTGTTCAGCCTGGAGAAAACAAGTCTGAGGAGGGACCTAATCAATGTTTAGAAATATCTTAAGTATGCGGTGCAGGGGGAATTGGCCAGCCCGTTTTCCTTGGTCAGTGGAGATAGGACAAGGGGCAATGGCTGCAAATTGGAGCACAGGATGTTCCGCACCAACATGTGGAGGAACGTTTTCACAGTGAGGGTGCCAGAGCCCTGGGACAGGCTGATCAGGGAGGTAGTGGAGTCTCCTTCTCTGGAGATATTCAAGACCCATCTGGATGTCTATCTGTGCAGTATGAGCTGGGGAGCCTGCTTTGGCAGGGGGGTTGGACCTGATGATCTCTTGAGGTCCCTTCCAACCCCTACAATTCTGTGATTCTGTGGTCTTCAGCTAGGGGAAACTGTCAGAAATGTATGGAAGGAAATAGAAACTACCCTTGTATACATTAGTGAAAGAACTTGTTTATAGAACTTGTTTAGGACATTGAACTTTAAGAGAGCAAACTTTAGGCTGTTTAAGGACCTGTTGACCAAGATCTCCTGGGAGGTGGTCCTTGGAGACAGAAATGTTGAGGACAGCTGGCTACTCTTTAAGGATGCCTTTCTGCGATCTCAAGGGCTCTCTATCCCTCTGAATAAGAAAGTGGGCAGGAGGGGCAGGAAGCCAGCATGGTTAAGTAAGGACCTGCTGGTTAAACTGAGAGAAAAGAAAGGCAAACACAAGCTCTGGAAGCAAGGGTGTGTAGCCTGGAAAGAATACAGGGATGCTGTTCGGACTTGAAGAGACGAGGTCAGGAAAGCCAAGGCGCAGATGGAACTGAACTTGGCAAGGGATGTTAAAAACAACAAGAAGGGATTTTACAGGTACATTGGCCAGAAGAGACAGGTCAAAGAGAACGTACCTCCCTTGGTAAATGAGAAAGGAGAACTGGCTTAACTGATGAGGAGAAGGCTGAGGTACTGAATGAGTTCTTTGCTTCAGTCTTCTCAGGCAGCCAAGATTCTCGTAATTCTCAAATCCTAGAACCTTGCATCCCTAGACCTCTAGGTGGGAACTGGGGGAGTAAATCCCCCCCCCATTGTAAGAGCAGAGCAAGTCCGAGACCGCCTCATGAGACTGAATGTCTACAAGTCTATGGGGCCGGATGACATGCATCCCAAGGTCCTGAAGGAGCTGGCTGATGTGGTTGCTGAGCCGCTCTCCATTGTATTTGAAAATTCCTGGCTGTCAAGAGAGGTCCCTGGGGACTGGAAAAAAGGTCATGTCACTCCCATTTATAAGAAAGGGAGCAAGGAAGAGCCAGGGAATTACAGGCCAGTGAGCCTCACCTCTATGCCTGGGAAGATCATGGAACAGATCCTCCTGGATGACATGCTGGAGCACATGAGGGAAGAGCACATGATCCGGGACAGCCAGCACGGCTTCACCAAGGGAAGGTTGTGCCTCACCAATCTGGTGACTTTCTATGATGGAGTAACAGCATCAGTAGATAAAGGGAAGGCAACCAATGTCATCTACCTGGACTTGTGCAAGGCCTTTGACACAGTCCCCCACCACATCCTTATCTCTCAATTGGAGAGATGTGGATTTGATGGGTGGACCATCCAGTGGATAAGAAACTGGTTAACAGACCGTAGCCAAAGGGTGGTGGTCAATGGGTCTATGTCCAGGTGGAGGCTGGTGACAAGCGGTGTCCCCCAGGGGTCTGTCTTGGGACCGGTTCTCTTTAACATCTTTATCAATGACATTGATGATGGAATTGAGTGCACCCCCAGCAAGTTTGCGGATGACACCAAGATGACTGGTGTGGTCAACACCCTAGAAGGAAAGGAAGCCATCCAGAGGGTTCTTGACAGGCTGGAAAGATGGGCCCAGGTGAACCTAATGAGGTTCAACACTGCCAAGCGTCAGGTGTTGCACTTAGGCCGGAAGAATCCCAGCCATAGATACAGACTGGGAGAAGAGCTTCTTGAGAGCAGCCCTGCTGAGAAGGACCTGAGTGTCATAGTGGATGAGAAACTTAACATGAGCTAGCAGTGTGCTCTTGCAGCTCGCAAGGCCAATGGTATCCTGGGCTCCATCAGCAGAGGGGTGGCCAGCAGGGACAGGGAGGTGATTGTCCCTCTCTACTCTGCCCTTGTGAGGACGCCTGGAGTACTGTGTCCAGACCTGGGGCCCCCAATACAAGAAAGATGTAGAACTGTTGGAGAGGGTTCAGAGGAGGGCCACAAGGATGGTTAGAGGGCTGGAGCACCTGGCCACAAGGATGATTAGAGGGCTGGAGCACCTGCCCTACAAGGAGAGGCTGAGGGAGCTGGGCTTGTTCAGGCTGGAGAAGAGAAGGTTGCAGAGGGACCTCATTGCAGCCTTCCAGTACCTGAAGGGAGCATACAAACAGGAGGGGAATCAACTTTTTAAAAGGGCAGATAATGGCAGGACAAGGGGGAATGGTTTAAAGCTGAAGGAGGGAAGGTTTAGATTGAATATTAGGGGGAAGTTTTTTACGGAAAGAGTGGTGAGGTCCTGGAACAGGCTGCCCAGAGAGGTGGTGGGTGCCCCATCCCTGGAAGTGTTCAAGGCCAGGTTGGATGTGTCCCTGGGCAACTTTGTGTAGATCAAGGCCTGAGGTTGTTGGCCCTGCCTGTGGCAGGGGGGTTGGAGCTTTATGATCCTTGGGGTCCGTTCCAACCCTTGCCATTCTATGATTCTATGATTCTATGATAGATAAATGCAGAGGAAAAAAGAGAACAAAATTTTCAAATATATGTATTTATTAACATGTATATACATGTAAACCTAGACAGCACCTATTGAGTTTATAAAGTCAAGCAGTCATGCATTAGTAAACACCAGAATGAAGGTTGCCAGTGCTATTTGCCTTTTCTTTCATTGTGGCTGTTGATTATGAAGCCACTTTTAATTACATGAAGACATGTTGTTCACTCCATGGGTGTCCTGCCTCATTCAACACTCAGGTTGAATAGGCCTCATTTTGTACATAATGATCCTGTACGTGCTTTCCCACCGTTCATTACCAACCATGGGATTCACCTTACCTCCTTATAGAGATCCCACAAGTAGATGTTTATGTCTAAGCTAGCTGCTCCAGGCTCCCCCTCTAAACAGGAGGAAAGAGAGTCATTTTAAGAGCTGACCCATTTTAAATGTGAGTTTTAGAGTTAAATGAATCACCCCCTAAGGAGAAGCACTTCTCTCCCTTGACTATAAAGAGACTTTGACTAGCTCAGATAGAGTCCTCTACACTACTGATGCATCCCAATGCATGTGACCCCAGCTGTTATCTAGCACATGTCTTTAAAACCTGTTCCAAAGAAAGAGGAATTATCACCCCTATGGGTAATCTGGTGGTCCTTGTAACATCACCTGAGTGATTCCTACAACGCATTGACACTGTAGGCAAGAGTGTTCAAATCACCCAGTTTCCAGCCCTTGTATTTGCTAGCAGAGTTATCGG
Source organism: Laterallus jamaicensis coturniculus (assembly GCA_022605575.1). Taxonomy (NCBI): domain Eukaryota; kingdom Metazoa; phylum Chordata; class Aves; order Gruiformes; family Rallidae; genus Laterallus; species Laterallus jamaicensis. Next base: position 885,207 of record JAKCOX010000056.1, read on the forward strand.
GTCCATCTAGCCTCATGCCATTGATAACCAGTGGAAGGAGAGGGTCCTCTCCAGAGAATAATTCTCTACTGACTCATGAAAGAGGGTATGGGACTGTACTCTGTACTTAAAATTGAGTGAATTGAATAACTCTCTTACCGAGGACTTCCTTTTTCAGACTACTTCACGTAACATTTTACATGCTGAGTGAACAGTCCCTCTTTTCTTTCATTACTGCTGTGACCCAGCACACACCTTCACAAATCAGACCCCAGGGCCCGAAGTCAAGCACCAGAAAATGAGGAAGAAGACATTAGTGACCACACCTGAGGAGTTCAGATCTTCATTTGCAGCACACACAAAGTATAATTTTGATCTCTGAAACAGGTCAGCATCTTGCCTTTTAACTCCATATATCCTTTTGCAACAGATGAGGATAAGATTTTTTATTTATTTTACAATGCTAACCACTAGGATATATCCATCCTTTTGAACAAAATAAAGCAGAGATTCTTCAGGCCTCAAATCAAAAAGAAATTCTTTCTCCCTTGGACTTGTTATGACATCCATGCAGACTTTTAAAGCTAGACAAAACCTGATAAAAATAAATGAAACTGCCAACTTCCCTTCTTATTTTGTCAGGTATAGCAAAAGCTTATCAGTGGCCCCTGCTATTGTGTCAACCTGTTGGTTTTCCTCTTTTACCCGCAGGCTCAGACTGTCCCATCCTGAATCTTACAGCTGAGGATGAGAAAGCATCTGAGAAGAATGGATGGAAGGTGAATACTGCAGTAATTCAGGCAGAAGTAGAAATGGTAATATAGTTGGATCCATGTCCCTGCAGCTCTATTTTTTTAAGATTTCTTCATTTTTTTGTGTGGCCTTGTCTTCTGGGTTTTTTTTTCCTGTGTTCTTAGTGTACATTTTTACAACTTACATCCCCTATCATTGTTTTAATTTGTTTTCTTCAGTCATGCTAAAGCCTTAGTAATCTTCATCTGTCCCATTCCTAGTCTCACTCTATGCAAAGGAATGTTGTGCCCCACCAGTTCCAACTCCTTATCTACTTAGTATTCAAAAGTTGTTGTAGGTTCATCCCATATATTCTACTCTATATTTATATCACTCACTTCTGGGTGGGTTAATTCTGAATTCAGAGACTTTTTTACTTCTCTGCAGTGTTTGAAAATAGCAAGAAAGTGACTGAAAAGTAAAGACAGATTATTTCCCTGCTTGGATCACACATTT